>JAUZST010045701.1:0-25782 GCA_034779995.1 Parotocinclus haroldoi
TTATTATCATTATTATTATTATTATTATTAGTAGTAGTAGTAGTAGTAGTAGTATTAAAGCTGTTGTTTTGTTCTCCAACCTTAGTGCTGCGCATATGTTCGCAGTAATGATCCGCTAGAAGGCTTCACGCTAGCTCGTGCACTTTGCTCGAGCTGTTGGACTTGCATTATATAAAGTAATGGAGGAAGTGACAGGAGCTCAGCTTATAGCAGAAGCGTTAAAGTCTCAGGTTAGTATAAAACATTTGATGTTAACTTATAAAAGCGACGGCTGAATGATATTAAAATCATTTAAACTCGAACTATATAACGTCAAGTAAACAGTAATAGACTGCTTCTGATAAAAAAAAGCTTGTTTACTACAACTGTCAACAGAAAATGCAAAGGTGCCGTTAAAACCAGTATAAATAACATTCGTATTATTCCTGACTTTTGTTATATAAAGCCATAATGTAAGCAAGCTGGCATTATTTATATCTCATTATTCATGAGCGACCACAGGCTCGTGCCATTCCAAATGCACAAATGTTTGTCTGGTTAGTGAAATAATACTAATTAGAGTATAGAGATCCCCGAATGATTAAAGTATAAGGAAGCCTTTGTCATAATAATTAAATGTTGTAAACCTTGTGTGTTTTCTCTTGTATTTTGATGCAGAATGTGGAGTACATGTTTGGCATCGTTGGGGTGCCCATCATCGAAGTTGCCATGGCAGCACAAGCTTCGGGCATCAAGTATGTGGGCATGCGCAATGAGCAAGCGGTAAGCAAGACTCTCTGTACCTTGACCTTAAAGCGTTTGCGTTCAGCCTCAAGTAGGGACAATCAGGGAAGACGTGTGATGTGCAACTGAAAATAGACCAGAGTGTAATAACCAAGAGTATAGCATGCATACTGATGTGCAGTGGGGGCACCCTGAAACCACACCTCACCTTACCATGTTCTCTGTTCAGTGTGTAGCCTGGGGGGCTAGGGTGGGTGACGTTTGAAGTCGAGTCGGGGTCTGTCTCTGGCAAAGTAAACGAGGTTTAGGAGGTCTAAGAGAGGTGGCTGACTTTATTTATGTTTCTTTGAGTTTGCTTGTTGGCATTGTGATAGCCTAGCGGTTAAGAAACTGGACTCTGGACCTGATGGTCCAGGGTTTAATTCAATTCAATTCAATTCAATTTTATTTTTATAGCGCTTTTTACAATGTAGCATCGTCTCAAAGCGGCTTTACAGTAATACAATTATCTAAAAGGCCAATTCCAAGTTGAGTAAGCCGAGGGCGACAGTGGAAAGGAAAAACTCCCCAAAATGGTAGGAAGAAACCTTGGGAGGAACCAAGACTCAACAGGGGACCCATCCTCCATGGGCGGCCTAGATGTTAAATAGCTTTTTCTTTCATTTCCAATCTTATCTATAGTGGCTAGATTTTCTACACTAGTCAAAAAATAGGTTATATTTAATTATGAAATAGTTCATTTTGAATTATCCCCTCATTTTTGTCGTTAGTATATACTGAAATACAGGATGGTGTACAGTACTTTAGTGCTGGTGAGGATGAGGAACCAAGTCATGTAAGACCATGGAAGTCATTCAAGATCATGGACACGTGATGTTCTTCATTAATCACGGAACACAGCACAGCCAAATTACCAGCTCTAATAATATCTTTTCTCAGTCAGTACTGAGTAGGTAACTAACTGCATCCACATACATTATCACAGATGCATAGCACAATATACACTATATACACACTGCACACTTACTTTTTTCGACTTCTTTGTGCTTTTTCATTGGATAACAATAATTAATATAGAGATATGTTTCAAGGGCAGTATTAGGCATGGGTCTGTGAGCAGGTCAGAGAGTGACTTGTTTATAATAAGCAGAGAGCATTTGTTGTTGCATTCACTCATTAATTTGTGTGTGTGTGTGTGTGTGTGGTGGGAATCAGCTGTTTCCAGCAGCTGGCGATTACTACAGGAGATGCAGTATAATGTTTATGCAAATTTGAATGGATTAATATTAATACATGTGTAACGTCACTGTGAAGCTCTGCAATCATGTAAGTGGTAACACCTGTGACTCATTACCCGGTTCAACCCAGTTCTCTATACAAACTCTTGTCAATCTGTGTGTCATTACAAGCATCCGTGATTTCTAAACCACTAGCTCTCCAAGTCTTGCTTTCATGTTTATTGCTTCTGATAAGTTTTCAGCCTAGTATCTTGTGTCTTGTAGATTAGGTACTTCTTAGTTTGGTTTTACTTAACCATTTTTCTGTATTTTTGTTATTTCTTTATTTAAACAAATGAAAAAAGATACAAACCAATGGAACTAGCAACAGTAGCGTTTGATAATGTACACACATATGCACAGAAAGCTCTGAAACATTATTTGTATTTATTTATTTATAAGTTTATTTATTTTTATTATCACCTGAATTGTTTTGCTTCTAATTTGTATTGTCCTTGTTTTTGTATTGTTATTGTTACGACCCCAAACCAGAAAACCACTGGAATGAAAAATGTATATAAAAACAATATTTCTTACATTTACTTTGACTTTTATTTTGCTTCAGACAGTATGGACTTAAAATATTTCATGTTTTGTCTGGTCTGGTTTTATTTGTTTATGAACATCTATTCCTGCAGTTCAGACCTGCAACACATTCCAAAAAAGTCCGGACAATAAAGCATGTAGCCTATAATTTTTCACTTATATTATCCTCATAAATGTAGTGACTTTTCATCCGTGTGGGTTTGATTAAGGAAATTCATTGCCTCTCTGGAATTGGTTGCTAAGCTGTAAAAATATAGTTTTTATTCTTTATTTATTGATTGATTGATTGTGAAAATGATAAACCAAAAAGAAAATGAGGAAGAGCCTTTGGCAAAGCCTTTTATTTGCTCTTTAGTTTCTCTGAACAGTAAAGTGCAATTCAATTTTTATTGTTGGGCTGGAGTGGTAAGCCATTTAGTTTGTGTAACTTTACAGCCACGGAAATGGTGAGTAGCTGCAAAGTACATATCACTTGCAATCCTCAGAAATGCCTTTTGAAGGATTTGGTTTTGGAAATTTATTACCCAAACTGTCTAAACCTAGCACAAAGTTGCACAAACCTATGCTGTGTTTAGAGTTAACATTTCCAGTTCAAAGTCAGGGATGAAAAATAAAAAGAAACAAAACAAAGCCAGTGAGCCAGTGAATGCAAGTCAAACAATGCACAGGATAAATCTGAACCCTTTCCAAAGCTTTAGAAATGTCCCGAGGAGTTTTTGTAATTTTGATGTACTACAGTGTTATTGGTCCATTTGTATTATTAACAGCATTTCATCCATCCTTTTCTCACAGCATGGTGCAGTAAGGGATTTCCACTTCAAAATTATATATATTTTTACAGGTCATAAAGTCATAAAGGTCTCATGTTATGATTGAGTGAATGTGAGTTCTAAATAATAAAAAAATATCAAAAATAGCTTTTTCCATCTGATCCATCATCAAAAAACTTGCTCTGTGAAGGTCATATGGGGTCTTGAACATTACAAAACAGAGTAAAGGTCTCATCTAATCACATCTTGTTTCATTGCCAATATTGAAACCATTTGTAAATGTTTTTGTTCTTATATATTTTTGTATGGCTCGGTGGGTGGCATCGCTGTCTCACAGCAAGAAGGCCCTGGGTTTAATCACAGGGTGGAATGACCTGGGCCCTTTCTGTGAGGAGTCTGCATGTCCTCCCTGCGTCTTTGTGGGTTTACTCTGGGTACTCTCATTTTCTCCCACAGTCCAAATACATGCGTGTTAGGTTAATTGATTACTCTAAATTGCCATTGACTTGTGTGTATATAACCATTTCTGATATAACATTGTGTGTGTTGCTGAATTGGCCACTGATGCCGATAGCAACATTAAAGAAGCTAAACATAAAAAAAAACTTTACCCACTTTATGCTGTTCAGTTTTGGCAAAATGTGTTTATCTGTTATGATTACAATTAGAGCAAAGCACATTTTTTGTGAGTGAGTTTCACTGAGAACCATGTTTTCATATTAAATGAATTAATTAATTAGCAGTTTAAGAAACAATGATTACAATAACTTTTATAGAATAGAAGGCAAGGTCACAATTTCTATGAATAGCATCAATCGAACAAAAATGCCATGCTATTTGCCATAATAGTT
The DNA here is from genome assembly GCA_034779995.1 of Parotocinclus haroldoi. Lineage (NCBI taxonomy): Eukaryota > Metazoa > Chordata > Actinopteri > Siluriformes > Loricariidae > Parotocinclus > Parotocinclus haroldoi. The sequence continues at coordinate 4,168 of JAUZST010045701.1, forward strand.
TAAACAAGAATGCATACCTCAAGAAACAAGACATTGCAAGTTTGTTTACCTATGATAAAAATACAGACCTCTACATTCTTTGGAAAACTTGCAAATATATATATATATATATATATATATATTTATATATATATACACACTAACGAAAATTATGCCCTTATATAATAGTATCCCCTTATTTTTGTAAGCAGTGTACTGTATATACCCTGAAGTCAATAGAATTTTAGTGTAACATGCATGTCTTTGAACTATGAAAGGAAACCTGAGTACCCAGAGTAAACCCACACAGACATGGAGAGGACATGATCACATGCTCAACTCCACACAGAAAGGACCCAGGCCGCTCTACTCTGGGATTGAACCCAGGACCTGCTTGTTATAAAGCACCAGTGGTAAAAAAGGTCTCAGTGCTAACTTCCACAGACATATCACAATGCCTGTGCATATCTGATTTGACTGTGGAATTTCTACTGGGATATCAAGATAGTGAGGATTATTGATTAATGTCAAACTGATGGTTTGGCTGTGGTGCATTATTCTGACAAGACATTAGTAGTTAATAAGACGTCTGGGTGATTAAACTGACAGTTTATTTATGTGACAGTGTCATTTATGTGATGGTTCTGACCATTCTCTTCTTTTCTGTCATAAAACCACAAAGTCATAACTTCTCCAGTGCTTTGATACAGGAGTGTATCATTTCCAGACTGATGCTGTTTGGAGCCTCAACACACTACTGGTACTCTTCAGCTGCTGTCTTTGTAATACTGTCCATAAGGTTTATCATGTACAACTTTCCTTTCCTTTCCTTGTCATCTGTCTAAAGGTGGGGAAATTCTGAATAATCACAATGAGACCATGGGATGAAAGCCTGCTTATAAACAAATTATTTAAAGGTTTAACTAATTTTTCAATTAAGTCCTGTAAGGAGACACACAGGTTTCAGATTGCAACACAATTATCCTATCTCTCATTCACTGCACACAACGTCTGCTGCCAAATAATAAATTTCATGGATAAATGGCCTTACAGCAAGCCAAGCCTTGATAAGGTCCTCACACAGCCATGGGTTTCAAAATAGCACACAAGTAAGTCCATGCCGGCCAGAATAGGACAGCACCATTTAACAACCAACAACAAACATATCTAATGGTGGCATAAAACTTTTTCACAGTACTGCAAGTTGGTAATTTGCCATGTTGTGCATTTTTATAACCCAAACCCAGAAAGTCTAATAGAATATAACAACATATTGCCAAATGTTCATTGAGCAGGCCCGAAGGCATATCGTTAGTATCTACAATTCCAAATCAGAAATAGTTGGGACAGTGTGGAAAATGTCTATGAAAACATAATGTCTTTTTTTCCTTTACTTTACTTTTATTTCATTGCAGACAGTATGAACCTAGGCATGTTTTGTCTGGGCAGCTTCATTTGATTTGTCAATAAACATCCACTACTGCAATTCAGGCCTGCAACACATCCCAAAAAAGTTGGAAAGTGGGGCTATTTAGAGCTAGTAATAAATGGCAGTAATAAAAAGAAAACTCAAAAAAGAATGTGATTTCAAGCAGGTGATATCAACAGGTGATTATAATCATGATTTGGTACAAAAGTTGCATCCAGGAAAGGCTGAATATTTGTTGAGCAAAGCTTTTCAGTTTGTCAACCAACTGTTTTTGGGTGTGGACGGGAGTGATGTCACTGATTGAATGACGTCGGCATCTGGTGAGCCAGTTGTGGTCTTGCAGGCAGGCATTTATACGGACACCTGTGGGGTCCAAAGCAGTATGGAATTGGAGTGGCTAAGCTGGCGCAAGCAGCAACGTGCGTTGGAGATGCGGTTGTGTTTGGTGGTGAGTATTAGGACGTTTAGCGGGGAGACGGCTATAGGTGGCTGAAATAGCAGCAACAGCCTACACATTTTGGGTGCCAGATGGTGTAATATGAGAGCAACACATCTACTTCTATCCCTTCTGCCTACGATCGAGTGGTTATTCTCAGATGTTTAAAGCTGCTCTCCTGTCCATAGGTGAAGTTTGGTATCCAACTCTGATGATTGTGAGGGCTACAACTCCAGTGGTTGCCAGCTGCTGTTTTCCCTGTTTTTTTGCCCCCCCCAACTTTCTTGGTGTAGACTGACTGTAGCTTTAGCTACTTGGTATTAGGTATGTTTAAATGCTGAACATTTTGCCTCAGACATTGATATGAGTATCATTATTACTGTTATCATTGTTATTACGGTACTGCTGCCATAGTGGTTTGGACTTTGGGGGTTTGGATTCAACCATATTTGGTATTTTCAAAAAGATTGTATTTTGTACTATAGTTTCTGTCTACTTTTTAGAGTTCCCCTTGCTCTAATCTAAATACATCAATTAAGAGTTGGCATAGTTTGGGACCTTTTGTTCACTGTTTTTTTTTGTTTTTGTTTTTGTTTTTTGGGGGGGCACATATGATGTAGCCTTTTATGTCATTCCAACAGAACAAAATATGGTGCTAAATATAAGAAAGTGGAAGTGCAAGATAGATAATGTCAGAACAAACTGTTGTCATTATCGGAAAGCAGTCATTCCTGTACCCAATTCCAAGGCAATAATTTAGAGATTTTATGCAGTCTATAGTCCTTTTATCAATACATAGTGTAAATATTAGTAATTATAAAGCAGAACCAACCAACACACAGTTCCCTGTCTACTACAGATTTTAGAAAAATATATGTTTGTGCTTCCCATCCTTAAGCAAGATATGTCCAGATGCCAGGCATGGTTTCAAAATGAAGTTTGAGCAGGTTATTTTAGAAGGTCACATGCACACATACACAGATGACCTTGCTTTAGATTGTCTAGCCTCTAAAGTAATTACTGAGAGGAGAAAAATCAAAGGGCAGCATGTGTCTCTGCTAACCTTTAACCTGCACTGGCACGTGTTTTCAGCACAAAAGCAGATTGGACCTGATTCCTAGCCCTGTTTGGAATGTCATTGTTCTCCCTCTGTCTGTATGCTTTTCTCTGGGATTTTCTCCCATTTTCAAATCCGGTCTCTCTGAAGTCTGAGTTTATGTCTGTGTGTATGCATTTTCTCTAAGAATGTTGCTTCCTCAGTTGTGCCTTATGCTACTGGTTAGGGCATGTCATAGATGTAACAAGGTGCTGGAAATATTTATCTGCGATTGTGGCCCATATTGACATCACAGCATTACACAATTGCTGCAAATTTGTCAGCTGTACATCCATGATGCAAATCTCGCATTCCGCCACATCCCAAAGATGCTCTATTAGATGGATATCTTATGGCTGTTCAGGGCATGTTTATACAGTGAACACAATGTCATGTTTAAGAAACCAATTTGAAGATGATTTTTGACATATTTTATTATCTGACTAGATGTGACCAGTGACATATGCAGTGGTGTTTAAACAATGCTCAATTTGTATTAAGGGGCACAAAGTATGCCAAGAAATTATACCTCACACCATTACAACTTGAGCATGAAGCTTGAACCATTAATGCAAGCCAGGACAGCTGCATACCTACACATTGTTGACACCAAATTCTGACCCTGACTTTTGAATGCCACAGCAAAAATCATCACTTATCAGACCATTTTTACAATCTCCTGTAGCCTCAGTTGCCTGTCCTTAGCTGACAGGAGTGGCATCCAGTTTTAACCCATGTGCTTCAAAGTTCTATTGTGCATTCATAAATTCATAATATCTTCTGCATGAATTGGTTGAAGCACATGGGTATTTGAGTTACTGCTGTGTTTCTACCAGCTTAAACTATTCTCAAAAATGTATTTTATCACTTACTGAATATTTTCTTTTTTGAATATTCTCTGTAACCCTAGATATGACTGTGTATGAACATTTTTTGAACAAATATTGTTTAAAGACACATATCCCCCCACGTCAGGTGTGCAAAGCTGGTAGGAACACACCCAAATATAAATATATTTATTTATTTATGTTGTTGTCTATCTGTTATCACTCAGATGAGCATGGGTTAACGTTTTGAGTCTAGATCATCTAAAAGTTTATTTCTCTTTTCTGAAGGAGATTTTCCTTGTCAGTGTTGACTTTCGTTTGCTCACAAGAGACTTGGGCTTGGAAAAGCATGGTACAAATAAACTTTGATTTATGATAGCTTTGTCATGACTTGTCTTGTCACTTTTTAATGTTTTATTTTAAATCCAATGGACAAGAAAATGTTGATTTAAGAAATGAATCGCTTGCATTCCTGAATGAGTTTTCAGCTTTTTGTAAACAGTTAGTCTTTAGTTGTGGTATTGTGTTGATTGCAGTGTATGTAGCTACTGTAAGATAAGAGTCCTACTTCTACATTGCTTTTCCAGTTTAACAGGATATACACTGTAGCCTGTGTAACATTAAGCACTAAATGTTTGACAACATTGTTAAACACAAGTGAAAAACGAGACAGAAAAGTGAATATTAAATAACATTGGTAAAGGTCTGGAAATAAAGACTTGCCTTTTAGCCAGTAGTAAAGAAATTCCCCTTCACTATACTGTAATGTGAGCGTTATAAGTAGCAAATGTGATAAAATGCTAATGGAACATTTAGCCCATAGTAGAGTGCGTCAGTCCCGCTGGCATATCATATGTCATGGGCTGAAAATTTAGGCACACAAGAACAATAGCACTTTGTAAAGAATCATCATTGTGTCTGCAGAAAATAAGTTTGAAGGCAATTTACTGAGAGAAAATGGTTAATTTTCCTTGGAAGTTGATTAACTACAACACTTTATTTAAGTGGAGCACAAGTGTAATACAATATTAGTATACGTTCCTCCAGCATGCTTTGTGAAAGGCATAGCTCTATCATAAAATAGCACTCAGTAAATGTGCATTTACATTGCTAAGTACATTGCTAAAACTAAACTTGTGTTGCCAAATAAAAGCAAAACATACTAAAATGCAGATTAAAAAATGTACAACTGTAACATTAAAGTGAATTTGTATCTAGAGCATTATGTATATAAAGTAAGGTGTATTCTTATAAACAATTTAATTTTATTAACAGTTTTAATTTACATTTAAAATAGAGTACAATTGTATTTATCCTCCAACAGACTGTACACTGTTTATCCAGAGCTGTGCTGAGTGGTGCAACTGTCTAAGATTTCACCCTACCATCTAAGGATCAGCAGATAATGCCAGAGCTATTAGTGCCTGGTAATCCAAGGGGGTATAATTGGCCCTACTCTCTGGGTGGGGAGGACAGTCAGTGAAAAATGCCTCTTTGCCTGCCACCGCTAGGCTACACTGTATCTTACAATGTACCTTTGCCTAGGATGTGTGTGATCTTTAGCTTGGCTTTAACTAATTTCTCAGCTTTCCAGCATCACTTTAAATTTCCTTTCAGTCTTTTAGTTTTTTTTTTTTTTTACTTTTACAAACTTGACTTTTCCTTTCAAACATACATCTGCTTGCTGTGCCATCCATGCAGAAACCAGCTACAGTTTTTGACATACATAAATAGCCTGCAGCATGTTCAGTGAAATTAGGTTGCTTTGATGGTGCGGGCTCAAACTGTATGCCTCTGTTGCTGTCTACTGGTGGAGAGATGACATAATAGTGAATATACTAAAAAACAACAACCTTGGATTAAGTAGAGAGTAGCTATAAAAATACCTATAAAAGTACCTATAAAATTGTAGTTTGAGTCTTCACTTATCACTTTTATGATATAACATGCATACATTTTCTCAAGGACATTTACATTTCTTCTTTCTTTGTCCACATGGTTTGAAAATCAGCCTTACTTACTCTGTCAGTAGTACTATTAAAAAATGACAAGGCAAGCTCATTTTTGAATTAGTTGGTCTCTACACCAAGCCATGTCTGTTCAAAATCATGCATGGTTGTGCATAACGAACACTTTTATATCAACAGTATGCAAATATATTTATTGTGAACCATAACTTTCATCTCCATCTACAGGGAAGACAAAATGGTAGTAGAAATGGAAGTGGCTGTCCATATTGAAGATAAATGATCACTGCTCTGTTTAAATGAATTCAGCTCAAAAAGTATTTTATATTTTTACCTTTCATTTACGTTTGCCAAAGTTTTCACCATGGTATTTTCTTTGTTATTAATGTCTTGTGAAACTTCAGTGTCCAAGCAGCTAAGCAGTTAATGAAGGATTAGCTGGCTTATGTATGGCTTTTCAAGAGTACAAAAATGTCAACATGGCATTTTGGTGACAAGTGCACAAACTGTGTATCCAAACTGTAGCCTCGGCTGCCATTTTTAATAAACCCTAGAGATAGCTGTGCAGATCTGAATCTTTCAATAGATTTTACCAGTAAATTGGATTAAGTTGGTATGGAATGTGCAAGAATGTGTGAGTTGGTTGGTAAGTGAGGATTCTCATACCTTTCCAGATGTTTCATTTAATATTATATTCAATAAAAAAATACTATAGCTTAAAATGCCTTATTGATGTTTGTTAGCTTCATACTGTTTAAAGCAAATCAGAAAAACATGCAACTTGACAAGCGCTCCCCAACATGCACATGTACAAACATATGACCTAATTTTGCCCCTGAGTGAGATGTAAATCAAGACGGTAGACTTCTTTATGCTCCAGTGATTGCATCTTGGAACACAAACCTGTACACAGGCAAAATGAGACAGAGGCATTTCAGGAGATGACAGGCTACTCTCTCACACTGATTAATCAGTCCATTAATAAGGGAATAGTTGATCAAGTGCCCAGACTCGATTAAACTACTCTCTCTGGGAAGCAGCCATCCCCAGGTTAATCCCCTTGAGGAGAAACAGATAAAAGTCTGACTAGAGAACTATTTAGAAACAACATTGCTATACTTTTTGACTTTGTATAATACATTGTACAGCAAGAAGGGAAAAGTGAATAAGCAAAACGTGAATCTGAAAACTTCCTGGATATAGGTATTTAACAAAGGAAGCTATGCTATTGCAGTGATGCTATGCCATAATGATAGCTGAAATTCAGACGTGTCTTAGATGTTTAAGTCTAGGTTAAAACATACTTATTTACACAGGCTTTTAGTTAGACTTGAGATGAATTAGATGTTTGGCTAGGGTTATTGGAGCCTAAGTCTGTGATCATGTCTGGCTTGCCTATCTAGTTGTGACATGAAGTTTGGCCAGGAGTATCTGGTGGGCTGTCCTGCTAGGTTGGGCTTTGACTGATTTGATCTTGGGTTGTGCATCACTGTTTTAGAATAAGGGCAGAGCTGGGAGTTCACAGTAAAAGTAATTTGTGGTGATCTGTCATATTGGGTTGTTGTCTTCCTGCCTCCCAAGTGCGATCACTCAGGTTTGTTGATTTTTTGGGAAGTGGGTTGCTGATGTCTCATGTGATCCCTCTTGGCTGTGTCACCTTCTGGTTCTCCTCCTGTCTAACTATGCTGCTCAAGTTAATGTTGTGCAATTCAAATGCAAATGAACTAAAAAGAGTAATGATAGACAATTCTGTGAGTCACACACAGAAACCAGAACCTTCCCTACACCCATAATAATCTGCCTGCCACTAGAGTTAAAGATCTGATTCAGCAACTGAATGTTCCAAGTGAACTAAAATAATACATAATACACAATAACAATTCCCTACAACCATATTCTACATAAAACCACTTCCTTATGAACTCTTCATTGGGATCATCAGGTAGGTACCTCACTTTCTCAGTGTTTTGCTGAATCAAGTCCACGACATCTCCAGAACGCTCAACAGTGAGTTCTGGCATTCCAGACCCATACTGCACACACACTATACTCAACACTTGTTATATAAAGATAATCTAAAATTGTGAAGCTGCATTTAATATCACTGAAAATATAACCAAAAATCTCTGCATGCTGGACTTTTGAGGCATGTTGGGAGCCTCTGAAGTCACCCTGCCCACAGCAACACTGATTTACAATATATTAAGATATAATTATATGGAAGATATAACACAATGTAAAAAAATCCCAGTTGTTAAGTGTGTTTTCCTAATTGTTTGTGCCTTAAATGAATAGAAAAAATATTATTCCCTGTAAACATTGCTTTTGTGGTCAGCACAATGATATTTTGAAATGTATCTATTTGTAAGGATATTCGTGATATTTCAAGAGACTTCAAGACGCTTCTGGAATTGTGAGAACTATTAAGAAGTTTCTAGAACTGTGTATTCACACTTCACACCACATGCATTACAGGAGGAGCTTAGGAAGAACCACTACTTTCAAATGTATATATTATGTGTTATTCTGGTAAAGTATCTTGCTCCGCTGAATCCTCAATATACTCTTGTACTTTGATACTGCATGAAATAAAGATTGACCATTTTTATCAAGTTTGGGGAGAAGTCCTTTTTCCTTACAGTACACAGCAACTCAGTCAATCAAGAGGTTGCATACATCCAACAGATGCATTTTGCTACGTATGTGGCCCATTTATAAAGACAAGAGTGAAAAAGTACTCTGTAAAAGCATCTGCTAAGATGTGTGAGGCCTACAAAGTATACTTCAGCATAATATCGTATATAACCATAACCAACCATAACCAACCAAATGTTATTTTGTTCGCATATAGGTTGGTACAGGGGAGAGAAGAGAGCCATGCATTTTGCTATTCCAAGAATTTGGTGTGAACCGACTGATCACTCAACAAATTGCTACTTGTGCATGGTGGACCCTTCCAAACGTCGCACTGGCAAAAATGCACCGCCTGTAATGTATGCTGACATTCCTTTATCTATCGCCCCAATACCACACTGCCCTGAACTTCCTGTACCAACACCTCGAGACAGAGCTCAACCACTTTCAGGAGAAAGGAGCAGGTCAGACACTGAGGAAGACGTTGAAGATCCCGATTTCTCTTCATATGCAGCTGATGAGAGGAAGCCATACTACCCTAACCAAAAAGACCTCAACGATCTTATCAGAGACCAACGCTGCGCTTCTGACATCAAGGCTCAAGCAATGGAACTTATTAGATGAAAGCGTCCAAGTCACAGATCAGAGGAAGGATCAAGATGAACTGCGTTTCTGCAACAATGTATCCGGTCTATTCGAGGCTATAGGTATCACCTGTAACCCGAAGGAGTGGCGCCTCTTCATAGACAATTCATGCAAGAGCCTCAAAGCCGTGCTGCTTCACAATGGGAACAAGTATCCGTCTCTTCTTGTAGCTCACTCGGTGCACCTGAAAGAGGAATACACCAGTGTCAGGATGTTGCTAGGTGCCTTAAAGTATGATGAGTATGGCTGGGAAGTTATCAGATATTTCAAAATTACATCATTCCTGATGGGCCTTCAAGGTGGTTTTCCAAAATATCCTTGCATTATTTGCCTTTGGGACACCCGGGATACTGAAGCGCACTACCACAGGCTGGACTGGCCTTAGTGGACAGAGTTCTTTGTGGGGAAGAACAACGTTAAGTGGGAGCCACTGGTGGACCTACGCAAGGTGATGATGCCACAACTACACATCAAGTTGGGGCTCATAAAACAATTTGTCTCTAGATAAGGAGTCAAGAACTTTCAATTACCTCCAAGATCTTTTGCCTAAGCTGTCTGAAGCAAAGATCAAAGCTGGTGTCTTTGTCGGACCACAAATCAATAAGATCTTAGAGTGCAGTGAATTTTCCAAGAAGCTGAATAGGAAGGAGAGAGCGGCTTGGAACAGTTTTATCTCAGTAGTTCACGGCTTCCTAGGCAATCATAAAGATGAAAACTATGCACAAATGGTTCAGACTCTGATAAAGAACTATGCTGCAATGGGCTGCAGGATGTCACTCAAAGTCCATATCCTTGATGCTCATCTTGATAAGGTCAAAGAGAACATGGAAGCTTATTCAGAGAAGCAAGGTGAGCGCTTTCACCAGGACATTATGAACTTTTAACGCCGTTTCCAAGGACAATATAACGAGAGTATGATGGGCGACTATATATGGGGATTGATTCGTGAAACTGATTTCCAGTATAGTCGTAAATCTCGGAAAACCACAGACTTCTGAACAGTTTTTGGTAATCTGTGTAAATTTGCAATGCATATAGTGTTCTTAGTTTGACTGTATGAATGAGAAGATGCAAAATCGTCTGGAATATAACACTAAAAGGCTGGGAACAAAACTTGTGTTACGTTGTGTAATTCAACAAATGATGCTTGATATGCACTGTATATCTATAAAATATTGAACCTTTACTACACTCTTTGTGCAGCAATAACTGCAATTTAATTTTTCCAACAACATTTTGATCAGAGTGCACATGGCTTGGAGGACTTACTGAACAACTTTTGACCGCTTTTAAGATTTCTACTGGATTAAGGCCAGGACTTTAACTTGGCAATTCTAAACTTAAATGTATAATTCTTAAACAATGTATTGTTATAACAGCATTTACACTTTCTTTTGAGAGTTAGTTTATGAACATACAGCATTTCCTTATGTTTTCAATTACGATATGCTGGTAAAATTTAGAATTCATGGTTCTGTCAGTGATGACAAGTGTTCATATCTAAGGTATGGCAAAAAGGCCTAAATCATGGAACTACCACCACTGTGCTTCACAGATGGGTGGCACAGGTTCTTATGCTAAAATGCAAAGTTTAAACATATTAGCAAAAGTAATAGACTGCACAACTATACAATATTACCAAATGAATATTACCTTTAAATAAACTGCTCATCCTAGACAGTCACACTTTTTTCACACTGATAGATGTAATGTTGGCTCATTTCCCTCAATACATAAATATAATATTTATTTATGTTTATCTCATTTGTTCTTTAAATCTACTTTTAGGACTAAAATGCGATGATGACATATATCAAAATCAGAAAAAGCAAAGAAAATACAAAAAACTATTCACCAATATACTTAAATATATAATATAACTGAAATTCTTGGTGTGATTGGTACCATGCAATCGGGAAGAACATTATATACCATAGTCACAAATAAAAACAGTATTTATTGTTACACATTGCCACAGTTTACATGTCAGTATAGCATATACCAATTTGTTCTAAATTAATAACAATAAAAAGTTAGATCATTGATTTTTTTAATAAATGAAACAATTGGTTAGTATTTGGTATGTTCATCTTTTGCTGTACTGTCAGCTGATGCTCAAGCTGGCATGGACTTGTGCAAAATGTGATGAGGCATGTTGTCTGCATTATTTCATAATATTTTAAAGAGCACCTTGTGATGATTTTGAATGCCTTGCACTTTGAGATGTGTTTTGAATTATTTAATCATTATATAAGTAATTTAATTTAAGTAACAACATGAGTAACAGGGAGTCAAGTGCACTGTTGCAATAATGATATACTACATTAAATACATACATTCTTTAATCATCAACATATTAGGTAACAGAATTGCACAGATAATAAGCACCTAATATATGTTCCTGAACAGCCATGGATCTTCCAATCTGTGTGAGTCTTTAGCAGCCTTACTTTTGCATTTCAGTTAAAAACAAGTTATATTTTATAGTCTTAATTTACCAGTTCAAATATGAAAAAAATGATTATTTGTGATGTTAGTGAATAGCAAACAGGCCATCCAATTTATCTAGATTGCTTTGCTCTTTAGAAAGTTTTGGAAATTCTGGCAACATCGTCATCCTCTAATAATAATCTAAATATCACTTTTGACAGGTAATGATTATGAAGCTTATGCTACCTTTCATATCTTGTGCAAAACATCAGGATTACAACAAATCCCCTGTTCTTAATTTAAATGGAAAAATAACCCCAACTTATTTCCAGGAAACCATTTCAGCACACATTGCCTAAAATAATTATTTGTGAAGAGAGTACGTGAATGCCACCATGACTACTAGTTGGAAGCTCAGATTTCTCTAAGAACCCTACGGATACGAGTTGGGACATAAAATAATAATAAAAACATACTATATATATATTCTGCATGTAAAAACAAATAGATAAAACCAATTTAGCATAATCTATGAACATAATGCATGTCCTTGGGAGGAAACAAGAGTAGCTGTCCTAAACCTGCACAGACATGAGAAGGGCAGACTCCATGTCCATGCAGAAAGGACCCAGGCTCATCCACCTGAGATCAAACCCAGACCTACTGACTGTGAGATGGCAGTGCCACCCACAGAGCCACTGCCTGATGTTAAAGAAAATGGGACAAGACAACGTCTTCTATTACTCAAAAAAGTTCTGATACTTGCACGCCTTTTGAAAATACTTAAATATTAGACAAGGATTCCTCTTCCCATACTCACCCCATACATACTAATTGATGTAAAAAACAATACAATAAATTCACCTTGATAGATTGGCTGGATTGGGGTCTAACAACAAGAGGGCATACATGTGCCCTAATTAAAGGCTTCCAGAGGCTACATTTAGGTAGTGTACCTCTTTTTATGTCTTTACAGTGGGAAAATAAGTATTGGACACGCTGCTGATTTTTTCAAACCTACAAAGAATGGACAAGTCTGTAATTTTCATTGTAGGTACACTTCAACTGTGATAGACAGAATCTAAAAGAAACAAAAAACAGAAAATCGTATTGTATGGTTTTAAAATCTGTCATTTTATTGCATGGAATAAGTATTTGATAAAATAGAAAAATACCACTTCATACAGATCTTCTCCAGATCATTCAGGTTTCTGGGCTGTTGCTGAGCCACATTGAGTTTCAGCTCCCTCTAAAGATTTTCTATTGGTATTAGATCTGGAGACTGGGTTGGCTACCCCAGGACCTTAAAATGCTTCTTACGGACCCACTATTCATCCATCCTTCAATACAGTGCAGTCATTCTGTCCCCTTTGAAGAAAAGGACACCCACATCCCTATCCCCATGCTTCACAGATGGGATGGTGTTTAGGAGTTGTACTCATCCTTCTTGTTCCTCCAAGCACAGTGAGTGGAGTTTCATCTGACCACATGTCCTTCTCCCATGCCTCCTCTTGATCATCCAGATGGTCACTGCCAAACTTCAAACGGGCCTGGACAATGCTGGTGTGGGCAGGGGGACCTTGCGTGCCCCGCAGTATTTTATTCCATGACGGCATAGTGTGTTACTAATGATCATCTTTGACACTCCCAGTTTTTTTCAGCTCATTAACCAAGTCTATGTTGTTCTGTGCTGATTCCTGATCCTTAACCCATGACATAATATCTTGTATGGAGCGCCATATCCAGAAAAATTGACAGTCATATTTAATTTTTTACTCCATTTACTAATATTTGGGCCAACAGTTGTTGGTTTCCCACCAAGCTGCTTGTTTATTGTCCTGTAGCCCATCCCAGCCTTGTGCAGGTCTACAATCTTGTCCCTGGTGTCCTTAGACAACTCCTTGGTCTTGGGAATGATGAAGAGGTTGGAGTGTGATTGATTGATTGTATGGACATGTGTATGATATACAGGTAAGTTTAAACAGGGGCACTTAATACAGATAATGAGTCCAGAATAGGAGGGTTTCTTAAAGAAAAACTAACAGATATGTGACAGACAGAATTCTTGCTGAATACTTCTTTCATACAATAAAATACAAAATAATCATATAAAAACCATACAATGTGATTTTCTGGATTTTCTTCAAGATTCTGTCTCTCACGATTGAAGTGAACCTACAATTCTTTGTAAAATACCATTCTTTGTAGGTGGGGAAACTGGCAGCTTATACTACTCTGTACTATACACTCTACATGCCTTTACAATAGACCTGAAGACATTTTGCCTGTCTGACAAATTTTAAGAGGGGGTGCATAATTGGACTGAGAGAGGCAGGATGTTGATGAATTGCTCCAAAACAAGGTCGTTCTGACCTAGCTTTTGGGAGGTATGGTATTGGGAGCAGTGGTTCTCGACAAAGCTTTACTTTATCTTTCTATTTTTTTATTATTATATTGAGCTTATCCGAACAAAGTGCTCAGCAGTGTTCTGTAACCACCACAGCCCTGAAATCATTTCATAACACTACCTCCTTTTACTCCAATGTAACTGCCTTAGTCTACATGCACTTTATAATCTAATAACTTCACTTCTGGGACAGCTCTACACTTTGTGTTTGTGTGCATATGCAGACTAAGAAAAACACCTGAAAACAATGGAATCGCTGATATAAAATTCAGCTCATTTTACTGATTTTTTTATTTCTAGGCCTTAATCTTATCTGAGAAATCAGAGATTCCAGTTTAGATGACCACTTGAATAATTAGAAAACTGCAGAAATGCATCTGTAATTGGACAATTAGGTGCCTGTAAATACTTTCAGTTATTCTGTGGTTCAGCTCATGGCAGACACTCATTTCCAGAGTCATTTCCAGAGACCAAACACAGTTTCTAATTAACGTTAACAATGGAAAATCTTGGCTGATATGAGCCCATATTGAAAATAATCACTCAGAGTTTTCATTAAATTTGAATAACAGAAAAAGAAGCTCTAATTATAACAGTAAAAAGAAGCACTAATTAAAGGGAAATTTAAAGTTAATGTCACAGGCATTATAATGGGTATGAAAACCAAAAAATGGGCTTTGCCACAGCAACATGATTCATTAACAATCAACAGGCTATGATCTCCATAACCTTTAACCTCTTGTGAAGCCTTAAGCACTTCCACCACCTGTCTCACTATTCATCGGAAGAAGAAAAAGTGTAACCACTTGAGTTCCTAAGGAAATCAAAGGAAGCTGCCCAGAGATACAATGAGATCATGCAACAGATGACTGCATGAGAATCTTCTTAGAGCTTAGTAAAGTTTACTTCTGCATATGTTTTTGAAGCTCCCTTTTGATACTGTGTCTAACATGTTTATGGATTTGCTTAGTACTTCTTCTGACATTTTTTAAATAGCAATTTAAAAGGCATTCTGCAGCATTTGCTCGTAAAGCTGGAACTAGCCTTTTTTCCAGGTTCTGTAATTTGATTCTATGGCTTCTTATTGTTATCGGGGTGCATTTTAATTTGGTTTAATTAATTTTTTTTGAATATGTTTAAACCTTTGTACAAGAAACATGTTCATAGGTTCAATGATTTTAGAAAATATTACTACATTTATTGGAAAATGCATTTATTGCATAAGATGATTGATCTGATTATAATTTTCTTCTAGTTTATGTTGTTCTCAGTTATTATTATTATTTAGTATGGTTGTAGTTATACACATTTTATAGTTTATTTTCACCTGTTTCTGTAACTGTGATAAGAAACATATTATTTTACAATTGATAATGATGGAACAACAGAAGTATGTACAAAACAAAACTTCCACAGAGGAAGTGAAGGTAGTAAAATCTTGTAGTAAAAAAAACTCTGATGTGGCTTAAAGGCAGCAACATATCAAGTCATACTAATGACTTTAAGCCCATAAAATAAAAACTTTCAAGAGAGAAGTGAAGGCAGCAATATGTCTATTACAGGTAGTAATCTAGACTTAAAGCTCATAAAGTCGGAACTTTAGAGGTCCATTTGCAGGGGACAACAAATCATGTCATACTTATGACTTTAAACTCAGATAAAGTCCTAAATGACTTTAAATGTGGTTTTGTTTACCTTTTTATGTTTACTTTACTTTTGTTTATCATTAAGATAATGTGCTGTGTCAAAGTCTTAGGCCACCTAAGACTTAGACTGGTTTGTTTACCTGTTTGTTTTGATGTTTGTGATTATTAAAATCATGTAGGGCACGCAAGGTCGCCCTGCTCACACCAGAAAATGTCCAGGTCCATTTGAGGTTCACCTGGATGATCCAGAGGAGAAGGCAGAATGTTATGTGGTCACATGAGACCAGACTTAAAGGGATTTGTTATGGCTCTATTTGGATCTTTGGTATGAACTTCACTCACCATGTTTGCAAAAAGAAGAAGGACAAGTAGAACCACAAGGACAGTGACTCACCTATGAAGCATGGGGGGGCAGAAACATTTATGGGGTCATGTATCACAAGATTTTGGCCAACAACCGAAATCTGGCTGGGTCTTCCAGCAACGACCTGAAACACACAGCGAGTCTCCAGACCTGAACCCAGTAGAAATGCTTTGGAAAGGTTTCTGTGCAAACTTAAGCTCTGTTTGTCTATTGTATCAAAAACTTATTGCATGCTGTATTGCATAGCTTTTCAATACTTAATACTATTAAAAATTACCTTTATTTTCTCGTTCTATAATAATAAAGAGACTGGGAAAATATATATGGTAATTATTCCATTGCTAAAACAATGATATATCTAATCTAATTGTTGCCTAAGACTAAGACTGTATGGTTTGTTTTTTTTTTTGATTCGGTTTTTATAACTGTTCATAACAACTATGGTCTAAGAATAATTTATAATGACAAATTATACAATAGTAAGTACATGTTATAGTCCAAGTAATTGTGGGTTAAGGTTCTTGCTCAAGGACCCAACCATAGCAATTTGGCAGATGTTGGACTTGAACTGAGGACTTAGTGGTCTATAGCCCAGTACCTTAACTATTAGGCTACCGCATCTGGTGAGAGCTAGTTACAGGAAAAGTTCCAGAGAGCATAGATTCCAATCCCAGGTGGATCTTGAATCCTGCCCAGTCTTTACGTCTGCATATATTCAGTATATCTGCAGTATATTCTGGGTTAGGCTCCTGCCAGGAAATTTAGCCATTTAAGCCATTTATTTTTTGTAATTAATTGATTGATTTTTTTTTTTTACAAATTGTAATCATCAAAGTATAAATAACATTTAAACCTAATATTACTGTCAGATAGTGAGTTTAGTTTCACATGGGCACACAAATAATTCCCCATGGTTGTAAAGCTTTCAATAAAATCCCCCTGGATACAGTTGATAAAAGTCACAACTTTTATAAGAAGAATATATAACTATGAATCATTATGAAGGAGTGGAAACATCACATCCCACAGTGTATGACAAAATCCTGATGATAATGTTAGGGGATACTACCTAGGGACCTTTGAAGGATGTACTAGTTTTAATACAAATGTTTTTTGATTTGAGCTCTAAGCAATGTTTGGTGACAAAGATAGCTCACCACCCAAAATACGCGATACCTACTGTTATGCATAAAATGAGCATGTCCCAGGCATTCCATAATGCAGGAGTAATAATTATTCAAGTAGTAATTTAGGTGTAACAATTTAAGCATTACTAAAGTATTACTTTTTCATCCATGATGTTTGTGGCCCTGGCAACTGGTCTGTACACTTAAATTCTTAATGAAAAGTTGTGCCTCTTTACAAGACAGCTGATGATGGACAGGTGGCTCACTTATATGAAAAAAATCCAAGTCCCACAAAAATGCAGTGGGTTATACACAGAAATTTAAATGTATTTGAGGGGTCAGGCCAGAGCTCTGACGAAAGTCAAGACAAGTTTTACATGAAGACAACAGTCTATTTCCAATCTTCACCGAATTTGACTGGTTTTAAATTACTCTCTAATTTAGAAAGGGTAAGTATTCCCCTGTGCAATTGTGCAAATTCTTTTTATTTCTTTTTTATTTATTTATTTGAGGAACTCTATGGGTAAAGAAAAAAGTAGTTTTTTTAAAAAAAATAAATAAATAAAATAATTATTAAAATAATTATTTAAAAATAATTATAATACAAAAAGTGGTTAGTGGTTTGGTGAAGCCATTTATTAGCAAACAATTCTGTTTGTCATTTTAAGTTAAAATGACAACAAAAACTACCCAAATCACCCTGATCTAAAGTTTACATAACCTGAAAGTTTTGGCATTATAACATACACACAAATCGACACATGACACATTGCTACTAAAAGTAACTGTCCTCACCTGTGATCTATTTGCGTTGTAATTAGTGTGTATGTATAGAAAGTCAGTGAGTTTATGGGCTCCTGACAAATTCATGCATGTTTCATCCAGTGTTGCCACTGACATTGTTGATATCCAATTAATTTAAAATGCTAATTAGCAGTGTTCAAATTAAGTAAGTGTTCTAACTAAGAAGTGGAAAATGAAGGATTCTGTTGAAACCAAGAAAAGGTCAGGTAGACCAACAAAAATCTCAGCAACAGCTGCCAGAAATAGTGTTGTATGATGATTTTCTGTATGCGCTGTAGTCAGAGCATCATAGCTATGAGTTATGAAGGCGCTTTGGCTGATTGCCTGTTTTGGTGGTAAGAAGAAACTTCTGTACATTTTATTTCTGGCCAAACTATCACTCTTAGGCCACCTCTTAAAACTCTAATAATATGCCTGAGGTTTGTGTTACAGCATTATTGGGGAAAAGAAGTCATTACGTGTTTTTAAAGGCCCATAGAGAGTGATTATGGGTAATCATGGTTTAGTGGTTTTACAGCTCAGTGCCTGTTTGTTTGACGTCATGGCATAATGGAAAATTATTAACCCTTAAAGAAACTGAAAATAACAAACTAAATGTCAAAATGCGTATGGTGAATGCTGAATGATGGAGGCTACTGATGCTGCAGGAAGAACAAATACTTATTAAAGCTCAAAAGTCTGTCAGTTTGATGGATGGTGAGAATATTTGCTGTCCATGTGTATAAGTTACACTAACAAAGGAAAGAATATTGTTTTTAATTGAAAGCAAGACCTGAGACGAAGCAGAACTGCTGGCTAGAATTCCTACTGGGCAGTCTCATAACATGAATGTCTAAAAAAAGATCTTATATGGGTTACCTGTGGTACAATAATGCTGAAAAGACCCTTTCCAAATTAACTTTCTCTGCTGTTTGCTAGTATACATAGGCCAGATTATTTGTATGTCCATAAATAAAGTGATCAATATCTAACAATCACTGTTAGTTTACATACTGTTGTGTTTGTTCATAGACAGCTAGGAATAGCTAAAGCAAATTCTTACTTGTAAGTAGGGTACAACATACCCATGTAAGATGAAAGTTGGAATTATATTGCTGTTAATTGTGCATCTGCATATTATTATATTCATTTATATGTGTATTTTGTGATCATCACGAACTGTACATGTGCCCATTTTAGAGCGTGTATTGCTCTTAGTCCATACATGTTTAGTAACCTTCAAACCTGCCTAGCCCATCTTTAGCATTGGTAAGAAAGAGAAAAAAAGAGGAAAGCCATGTCAGCCACAGCTGCAGTTACGCAGACTGTGCCAGCCAGAGCAGCTGTTCTAAAAGCACTACAACCACTGTGGTAGCAGTCACTGCAGTTCCAGAGACCCCACCAGCTATCCCTGAAGTTCCTGGGACTGCAGTACCAGAGATTATTTTAGCAATTGCTGCAGTTTTAAAGGCAATTTCAGTCATTTTGCATCTGTATTTTTGAGTTCATACATCTCTTGTCTCTGCAGCCACAGAGGTCTCGAGCTCCATCTTAGCAGTCCCACATGCCACAATTGTAAGTCTTGAGGCAGCACATGCCAGTTATACATACCATGAACCCTTACATGCTATTGCTGGACACCAGAGCCCATGCACACTGATTCATGCCAATCACTGCTTAAGTTCCTGAGGCTGGTCACACTGTCCTCTTGGTCCTTGTGCTAAACAAACTATGAATGCATTTTGTGAGTGCATGCAGCTATCTCCATTTACAGTTGTGAGTTGTCACTCGCATCAACTATTGTTAACCCAGCACCATCATCCTTCATTTTCCTGTGTATATTTAGCCCCTCCTATTCCTGAAATAACCATATTCCACAATGGCTGGTGGTCCTTCTTGTTCTTTGGTCCCAGTAGTTCCTGAACTGACACCTATGGTCACTTCAGTTCCAGAGCATGTATCTTTGGCCCCTGTGGTTCCTAAGTCTGTTTCTGTGACCCTGTGGGTCCTAGGTGGTCAATGTGCTTGCAGTTATAAAGCCCATGCTATTGAATGTATACATATATACATATACTGTATATTGAACCTTATGTATGCGCATACATTTCCTAAGCACAATTTTAGAAATGATTTAGAAAAGATGGATTGGCACCCTTTCTGGGTTATTTCTGCCTTGTACCCTGCTAGTGCCACCAGCTAGGCACTGGCTCTCTTGTGATTCTGTCCAGGATCAAGTGAATAAGAAAGTGAGTGAGTGAGAATGGTGTGATCTCATGTAATATAATCTTAACTGAGAACCATCATGAAGATGATTTCAGTATGAATTTGCACTGTAGTCGTTATTTGGCTAATTTCAGAGTATGACACCGCATCATATATGTAGAGCTTTTAGATATAACAGCAAAATATGTAGGGCCACAACATGCAGGGCAGCATAAATGTGTACAATGCTGTATAATTAATCAATTGTAACAGTATAAAACAAATTGTGTGTAGGCTCAGGTGATGAAAGACAGTGGACCAAACCACTGTGAAGCATATAAACAGAGTTGATGCAATCCTTCAAAACTTAAAAACAAATTACTTGGCATCAGTACTTGAAAGTATGTCCATGCATATTGCTATGTGGAATTTAAAATGTATAGTTTGGTTTACAACAATTATAATGGGGATGGGAAACTTTTTCTCAAAAGAAGAATATTTCTATTCTATTTCTATATTGATCATGATATCGCTGTTTGTTTTCTGCTGTTGGACCAGCAGGACTGAAGTAAAAATGGTTCGAGTTCTGGCGCCGCTGCAATGGTGACCCCTACGCATCCCTACATTGGACTATTGTAGCATTTGGAGTGCATGCCCTTTTGTGCCCTGTGCATTCCAGGATAGGATCCATTATAAAGTCTCCCACCACCACTCCTGCAGCTGCAGTGATGGATGATGTCCCAGTGAACACTTTCATCCGACATATCTCTCTACCCCACTGCAACTCTCACCAGGATAGGTGGGGTCAAAACAGGGAAGATGCATTAGAGTTTAAGTGTGAATTGTCCAAAAATATTATCTCAGTTGATTTATCACACTGACCATTTGTTTAAGTGAGAAGCATATGTGGAAAGCATAATGCCTTCGATTTCTTTTGTACAAACAACAAACATGAGCATGGTGCTTGTAGTTTGATTTGAAGTGTCATGGAAACCATTTCATAAAGACATCTGTGTTTCCATTTTAGCCATTTTAGCAACCACACCCACATAGCTTTAATGTTATGACAGCTTTGATCAGATCAAGACATTATGAAGAGTGGGTGGTCAGCTTCTCTGCTTCATCAGCATTATCACAAAACAACAGATCTGGCTGAAAGAGCTTTGGAATGGCAAAGCCTTTCCATCTGCATCACTTCTTTTGAGCCTAAAGATATGACAAAACATTTTCATATACACATATATTTCCTCAGGTCATGATCTTCTTAATAGTGATGACAACACAAGCTATCTCCAGCTGTGTCCAGAGTGCTTAAACACTCTCTCAGGAATTGGGTTGATATTTCAGAGCAGATGTTTTATTTGGGTTTGGCTCCTTTGATCTGAGCTGAAATTCTCTAAGGAATGTTGTCAGTTGGCGCATACTTCTATTATACTGAATTCAAAGGAAATCAGTGCATACTCCGTCCTTCTTTCTTTCACTCACACAGAGATCAGATCATTCTCAGCAGTAGGTATCATTGGTGATCTTTGCCTCTTTGATCTGTCCACAAAAGAGAAAAATAATAAAAGCACACACACACACACACACACACACACACACACACACACACACACACACACACACACACACACACACACACA
>JAUZST010045712.1:0-25781 GCA_034779995.1 Parotocinclus haroldoi
TGCAGTGAATAACCAGGGATACGATGGTTGTGTATGAATACAGTGAATAACCAGGGATACGATGGTTGTGTATGAATGCAGTGAATAACCAGGGATACGATGGTTGTGTATGAATGCAGTGAATAACCAGGGATACGATGGTTGTGTATGAATACAGTGAATAACCAGGGATACGATGGTTGTGTATGAATACAGTGAATAACCAGGGATACGATGTTTGTGTATGAATGCAGTGAATAACCAGGGATTCGATGGTTGTGTGTGAATGCGGTGAGTGTCAGTCCTCAGGTGAGATGAATGAGTTTCCTATTTTCACAGCTGAATGGCTAATGTATGTCATCCTATGGGACGCTGTAGGAACAGAGCCTTGTAAGACTCACAGTGAGTCAACAAACTTGTAAATGTGGTGCTTAAGCGAGCAGCCCTCAAGAGTGTCACGGTTAACACAGTTCTGCCATACAGCATGGGAACCTGTGTCCCAATGAACCAATGATCAGGGTATTCCTATCAGAGAGTTATGGTTTCTGAGCCAGAGTGGGTCTGTTGCCAGGGCAACTCACGAACAGGTCTGAGATTGGGTGAGAGGGCATCTGTGTTCTGCTCTTCCTGGAGGTTTTTGCAAAATACTTTCCTTTTGATTGGCACCTAATCGAGTGTTTACAATCAGTAACGAATACATAAGGGTAATTGATGTCGGTGCTGGTATCTAACTTATGCCCCTTTCCACACCAAAATAGAATCTCTAAATTATCTATTTCTCAATCCAATTGAGCATTTGTGAGACATGCTGGACAAAAAAATTCAATCCATGGAGGATCATACATTCAATCCATCTCAGGATCTGCTGCTAACGTCTTGGTGCCAAATGACACAGAACACCTTCAGAGTTCTTCTGGACTACATGCATCGATGGGTCAGAGCCTCAGAGGAACAAGGGGGGCAGACACAAAATTATGCAGGTGGTTGCAATTTTATGGCTAATTAATTAATGGCTGCGCTGACTCAAGTCTGCAGGGAACTAGCTTTTACAAATAGTAACAGCCAATTTTGGGAATTTTAGCTAATACACCCAGTGAGTCTTGAGTTAAAATGTCGACATGTATCTGCATTTACAAAGGAACTAAACAGCAACTACACTGCTAATACTAATAGCATTTCACAATACAATCTTTAACATACTCCTCTTCTAAATGTTATAAAATATGGAATATATACTCGCCTTACTCATACGGAGATAGAGTCCCTTTTGCCTTCAGAACTGCCTTAATTCTTCCTGGCATAGATTCAACAATTTGCTAGAAACATTCCTCAGAGGTTTTGATACATATGTTGATTTGATAGCATCATGCAGTTGCTGGATATTTTTTAGCTGCACGTCCGTGATTTGCCATTTCAGTACAATGGAGTAATTGTCAAACCAGTTGAGATGATTTGGATGATTTCATTTTCTTTTGGAAGTAGGCATCAGAAAACTCCACACAAATTCCTGCCCAAAGTGTGGCAAGAAAATCAAACCCACATTGTTACACCACCAGCCTGAACTGTTTAGACACGACCGGATGGACGACAAATTCTGACCTGACCATCTAAATGTTGCGGCAGATTAAATACACACACATATATATATATATACATAATCTGCTGAAACATTGCATAACACCTTCCCAGCACATTCTGTATAAACCCTGGAGATTGCTGTGTGAAAATGTCAGTAGATCTGCAGTTTTTTAAATACTATAAATAAATAGAAAAGCGTGTCTAGCACCAACAACCATGCCATGTTCAAAGTCACTTAAGTCATCTTTGATGATGCCATATATTCTCTACGTGAAACTACTAACTCTACAGAGTTTTTATTTCTTCGAAAGGCATTTAACGTCAATGTACAAGGCAGCAACCATCAGATTTAGTGATTTGTTTCCATGCTTGAATCTGGATCGGTGAGGATTTGGAAGGAATCCTGGATTGCATAATAATGCAGACTGAAAGGATGAGGCCCCCGCATGCGGGAGAGGATTTGGACAGCGTGTGTGGTTATTTTGGTTCTGGGAAGAATTTTTGGCATTTTCACTTCAGCGAGTGCTTGGGCAGTTGACAAGACAGATCATGGCTGTAAAGTGCTGCAGTAAATGTATTTTTATGACAGAGATAGTGGGAAAAAGTTGGAGTAACATAGAGGGAGTGGATTTGGCATAGTGGTTAAGGTAGAGTTTGAGATTATGGAGAATAAGGTTCAAGCACCAAGCTGCAACTGTGGACAGTCAATGCTGCCAAAGTTGGGTCTTCGGGCAAGTACCTAACTCACAATTGCTAGGCTTATGCTTGTGTTACGGTTTTAGTTGTAAGTCATTACTGATAAGAGCATCTGCTGAAGTGACTGAATTGAGAATATTAATATTAATACAATATTAGACAAAACAAGAAAAAAAGTGTTGCTAACCTTCTTTAACAATGTGGATCAGTGTGTAGACTACAGTTTTCTTTAAACTGCTAACGGAAATTAGAAAGAAAATGTTGCCTAGTTTTTGTGAGCAGTGTAGTCTATTATGTTTTAAAACTGTCAGTATTCAGCAGTTAGATTGCACATTCTGGTGGTGGTCAAGTGGTTGCTAATACCAACCGCTGCCACGGTTGCTATTGTGTTGTTTTTGCGTAACTCCACTGAGTCGCTCTGGATAAGAAAACTTGATAGCTTGATGCTGTATTTGTACTGTTTTTGATAGTGTAGCAGTTAATTATGGCTGGTTGATAAAGAGTTATAGTAATAGAGGCTTTATCTACATTATTTCTTGAATGCATTGACATGTTATGCAAGAGACAGGGCAGCTCATCTGTCCACATTCACACATGGAGCATTAGGCATTTCATTAATGTTTATCTTAATAAGGGGACCTTATTCAGCCATGGTCGCTTCTACGCCTTGGTTTCGTTAAACTTCACTGATGTCTTTTATTTTCCTATTATGCTGCAGTGACATTCATCTGTGTCAGTTTTCAGGCATTTTTTTAGACATTTTCTCATTCAGAGTGGTTGTCATATGTGCCTTCTAATTCTTGTTGCCCAGAGACTTCACCCCAAATATCAGTCCGTTACTTTACCATCCTGGCAATAAAAAGCTCCCTCACTGCTGTCATCCATTCCTCCTTCTCCTCAGTGTGTATTTATTGTGAAATTAGAGTTAGTCACATTGCTTGGTGTCTGGATATGTATCGGATTTCCACACCACACAAGTGGCCCAGATCAGAACTGAAAATGTCACGTTGTGTTCACACATACCCAAAAATAACACGTCTGTGTCACATATGATGTAAAAGTTTGGAGTATTGGGACACTTACCTGCTGTTTGAACGTAGCTCAAATGCAGCATTCACAAATGTAGTTCTGGGGTATGGGTGGTATAGCTGTGAAAGTTTGGAGCTGAGAAAGTCCGGCAAGTAGGAACCTCCAGAGAAGGGGAAAAAAAAACAGAAAAAACAAAAACAAGAAGAGAAGTGACCCGTGGTGTTACTGCTCAGCGAGTGTTTGAGGTACTTTTAAATTTGTCATGGGACGGTGTGGTGAAGGTCCATAATCCACCTGCTGTTTGCCTCTGACAGGAACACTGCTCATTACTTGAACACAAAGTGCCAGTGGAGCAAAACATCCAGCATTACCTTACCTTACCTCACCACCCTGATTTCCAACATCCAGCCACTGGAGAATTCTGGAAACTCAGAGACCGAGAAAGTGGTCTTCAGTGAGAAAGTCTTCAGGATGGGTCTCGGAGGAGCCAGGATTGATTGGTTCATTTGCGTTGGAAAAGTGGATCCCTGAAAACTTGTTTCCTCAGACTTCAGTGACAGATGAGCTATCGATTAGTTGTTTACGATCTGAGCGAACAGAACCCTGTCAGTGCATGATGGAGCTCATAATGGTGTGTCCCACGGGTGTTCTGGGGAGGAATGTGGCACCAATGGTTAACGGTTAGGGAGTGAAGAATGACATGTCTTCTGTTCGGGTTGTGCTTTCTGCGATGAAGATTTCTCAGTGGTTTAGGATCTGCAATATTGATCAGTAGGTTTGAAGTTTTGTGAGTTACTGGTGCTGCCAGTGGCGAGTCCTTGAGCGAGATGCTGAGCTCCTCAGCTCAGTCGTATATCATTATGACAAGTGTGTTTGGAGAAAAAAACTGTTAATATGATTTAAAGAGAAGTACCTTAGGATATTTAACAGAGCTTCCCAAAAGAGTTGTTCTCTTGAGCTATCAAACTGTCTCTGCCATCTCTGCTCTCTCCATGTTGATCCTCAGAGGGAACCTGTTCCTCTAAATTAATTATTTCTTTAAAGACTTGTTCCCTCATGGTTTACATGTTACATTGTTCTACATGTTGTTTTACTGAGGTTATAGATTAGACATTTTCTGTGTGGAGCCTGCATGGATTTACTTCGCATACTCTGTTCCACGTACAAGAACAATCATATATATATAAATAATCATACTGTATTGTATATATAAATAATTCTAAATGAAATATCCCATAATGAAGTATGCACTGATTTTTGTAAGTCTTGAGATAACTAGACTTAAGATGTAAGTACTGATGTACTGATGAAACCTTGTGTCTAAATTAATTTGAAAATAAATTATCCCCTACTTGAGCTAATTGAGCAGTATATTAGGATAGAAGCCAGAAAATACAGGATCTTTTAAATGTAAAAGTTCATTTCTTTATTTTTTATATTATTTTTATGCCACAGTGGCATGAATTTAGTGTGACCTTCCCTTACAGTTCTATTTCTGCTTTCAAGAAGCTTCAGTAGGACATTAAGTGCAGCAACCAAGAAACCATTTCTTTTGAAAGGGGAGCAGGGCGAAAAGGCTAAGACATGCTAATGCCCAATAAGATTGGATTTAAGATTAGTTAAAAAAAACAATATGTGTGTCATGTCCCTTCTTTAATGATCTTTAAGTGACGTTTACGTATGTACTTACATGATGAGACGATCTTTATGCTTAGATTTAAATCATTTCACTGCTAAGTCATCTGCAGATCCACATTACAGGATCAGGCCTGGCTGTTGGCAGTAGATCCCATTTAACATTTGGTGTCTTTACTTTCGGATCAGTCTTAATCCACCCAAGCTGTTTATTAAGACCTTCATTACAGGACAGTAATACCACATGACCCACTGGCATCTTTTTTTTTAAATCGATCATCATCTTCTCATCGCAGACTTGGGTCAGAGTAAAGCATGAGCCCGTCCCTTCTCATCTCAGTATCAGCTGAGCTCTGGGCGCCACTGCAGTAACCTTTCTTATTGATTCCAGCCGATTCCCTTAAATGTCAGGTTCAAAGTCTTGGTCACTAGGTTATCAGCAGACATTAGCAGGCTTACTTAACATTAAGCCCCATGGATTCATTGGTGCCCGAGATAATTTTGAAATGTCGTTATTATTGTGTGCCTGACCTATCCAATTAAAGTTATTAGCTTTCGGTGGTGCACCATGACCTTACTTTGTCTGAGATGTATTAATCAAGCCACTGTCACACCACTGCTACTACTTATTAGCATTCATTCCGTTTTACAAAGGCATCGTTCATCAAAGTAAGAAGAGTTCTGACTTATAACTTTTCTTTATCATATGCCAAGAGGCTTGACAAAGAGAAGCATTAGCTTAGGCTAAAGGTCCGATTGTGATCTCCAATATCAGCACATTCTCTAGAAACAAATGTCTCTGCATATCTTGGAGGAGATCAGACAACGCTAGCAGAGGAGAGCGGAAAGCACAAAGGCTTAGCGCAGCACTACTCTAAATACATAAATAATGCTCTTTCTCGTCCTCCTGCCGCCGGCATATCCACTGCTCATTTATTGCGTCAATAAAGGCTGTCTGCAGGTCTTTGCGACGGTCATCAGTCACAGTACATCTTAACTAGGTCAAGACCGCAGGGGCCTGTAAGATCGCTTCTGCCTGGTTTCTGTCTTCAGAACATCAGCTGGAGCTGGCTCTATGCTATCGCTTACAAGACAGTAGTGCCAGGGAATTCAAAGCATGCGCTACAGCGTGGTTAAAATTCAAGGTGAAAAGTGAGGAAGTGTTAAGCAGTATGATGAGAAAACAAAAGGATATGGACACTGCATAGAGTTATATTGGTAGAATTAATGGTGGTAAAATGACAACCCCAAAAGTTGAAACAGTATGGAAAATGCAAGGTAAATATTTACTTTTGCTTGCTGCATAACTTGCAATTATGATTTATTCCATTTAGACCTATTTACATTTGGACCCTTATAACCTGCAAAGTTATGAATTCATTTGAAACGATCAGTTTACTGCTCTTATAAAGCATATTCTGATTGATTAATTATCTTCCTTCAAGGGAGTAATGACTGCAGTTATTCAGTAGTTATTGATAACCCATTACTCTGCTCTTAACATTGTGGACCTGGTTATAAATACTCATGCTCTTATGCAATTACCTTTATTGGTCTCGTTTAGTGATTTTGTATCTGTTTACCTTTAAAATTATTGATTGTTCTGCAGATTAAAAGACCCTGGCTTACCAGGTAGAGTGGTCTGTGGAATTTCGGTGTGGAATTTGAACGTGCTCCCCCTGTCCGCAAGGATAAGTGCCCCTTTTCCACTTTCCACTCGTTTTTGATACTCCACCCATTTTCAGGATTTCACTTGTTTTCTCTCCTGCTCCTTTCTCTCTTTTGTTATTCTCCCCACTTCTACGTCAGCGTTTGGGGTCCAGAATTGTAAAATAAATGGGTTTCTGTAATGTCTTATATGTTAAACCTTTTTTTTAACATTTGCATTCTTATGCTGAGTTTAATATGACTTTAATTGGCCACTTACTTTTCAATGTCAGTTCAGCAATTAAAGACTCGTCTTTTTGCTCAGCACTAAAGTGAAGACTGAAATTGCCCTTTAATTTAAAACAGTTCCAGTCCTTTATGACTTTGTTTTACCTCCATCAAATTCTAACAAGATTTTATTTAGATCGTACAACCCCAAATAAGGAAAGGTTGGAAGTAAAAGTTGGGTTCTGCTGGCTTAAGTTCTAGTTGTTTGGTCAATGTGGGAGTCAAACTTCATCAAGGGAGTGTCTAGTGTCCACTCTTGTTTTTATGGAAAGGTCCGTTATGGATGACTAGAAGTGACATTTCTGTTATGATGTCATCTTTTTTGGCCTCAAATGAAGCAGAGCATTGACAAAGGTTTGAACAGGTTCTGCTGTTGTGGAAATTGAGGATCGGCACCTCCACAGCACTGAAACTATGGTTCTACATGGACTTATGGAAATGAGTGAGGTACTCTGTTTATTTAAGTAGGGACCTGTCTTTAATAGATAGTGAATTTAGTGATAGTAAATAGGTGTGACATCGCCGAATGGAATGGGTCAATGGTGATGCGCAACTTAAACAAAGCTCTCAAGTTCCCTGTTGATTTACATGCCTATGCTTACCTGGATCTTATTCAAGCAGCAGAAATGAGGTTCCTGCACAGGCCTGCTGGGCTTTCATTGAGGAGTTTGTCAATGTGGTGGAGACAGAGACTGCAGTCACTGCTTCTTCGGAACTGGAGGATCCAGGTGATTTGGTTTGAAGGATGTCATATGGTCAGCTCCCTCTAGAGCTGTTAAATTCATATCTCTCTGAATAGAGACCCCAGGGCAAATGCAGGACTTGTGGGATTGATTTTATCCAACGTTTGGCTTACGAATGCCTTGGGATCTCAGAGGAGGAGTTAGAATCTGTGGGTGGAGATAGACAGCCTAACCTCCTGAGCCTGTTGC
The DNA here is from genome assembly GCA_034779995.1 of Parotocinclus haroldoi. Lineage (NCBI taxonomy): Eukaryota > Metazoa > Chordata > Actinopteri > Siluriformes > Loricariidae > Parotocinclus > Parotocinclus haroldoi. The sequence goes on from JAUZST010045712.1 coordinate 7,785, forward strand.
CATGGCTGTCACCACATGAAGCACATGGAAACTGGGACTGGGAGGCAAACGCTAAATTGTTTAGTCTAGCTTTTATTCAAGTTGCAGAAATGTTTTGTGTATATCCTTATTTCGTTCACTTGTTTTTGATATTCATTTCATCTCCTCACATGGTAGTAGTTGCATATTGTCGATCAATAAATTCTGAGCATCTCTTAACGTCCATGATACATGTTGTGAAATTACGTCACACGACACTTGCAATACGCAGGTATCTCTTATGCGTAGACACTAAAATAAATTTATAATAGGTTATATAGAGTATTTACTGTACCATGGCTATACCATGCTGTTCAAAGGTCTTAGGCCACCTTTAGATTAGACAAAAAATGACTTTTTCCAGTCTCCTTATTAGGATACAACTTCATTCTAACATTAGGCTACTCTGGCAAGTATTTAGTGTGACCTTACTCTTGGACAATAACAGCATCTGACAGCTTCCTCAAAGTCCCAGGTTGACTCTTATGCAATCTTAAGCTTGACTCTGACTCTTGACTCTTAAGCTTGATCTGGTATGGGATTTTGGGAAGGGAAGCAGCCAAGACACCACTTTTTCAGCAGGAGGCCAGACTGAAATGGCTAATATATCAACAATGTTATGTATGCCCATTATATTGCAAAAACAAACATCTAATGCTTGCTTAAGTTTTTTGCAGAGTACTGTATATGTGATCTGATGTTGCCCAAAAGGATATAATGCTGCGCAATCCTGTGTTAGCAGTATGAATGTATTAAAAATTGATTTTTTTTCTAATGGGTAGTTGGTGTTACTAGTCACCTGTAACTAAAAAATAAATGGAGTGTATATGATTGCCTAAAATATACAGTATTAGAACGTGTATTAAAAACATTGCATTGCTTAGACCCCTATGACCCTTCACATGTAAGGTAAATGCAAATGTAAGGAAAAGCTAAGGAGAGTCAACTGATCGAAATTGTGGAAAATAATTGTAGTGCAGTAGTGCATTTGTTATGGACTAAATTGTAAAAGCCTAAAGTCTGAAGTGATTCCTGGAACTAGTAGTTAGAAAGATTTACAAAGGGATTACATGAGATGAAGAAAGTACTGCAGAAATATCTGACTGCTGAATAGACCAGATGAGACTTAATAAGGGAGCATAAAAGAAGAGAAATTGAAAGAAAGGGAAGAAGTATAAAAGAGAGATGCTATAAATAGCATATCTTAAGGTAGTAGACAAAAGACCAGAAGGTCTGGTGTTGAAATCCCACCTCTGCCAAGCTGCCAGTGTTGGGTCCTCGAGCAAGACCCTTAACCCACAATTACGTGGATTGTAAAACTGTCCCAGTTGTACCAGTCACTCTGGTCATTAGTTACTAGTTGCATTTCTGAACATCAGAGGCTTCGATGCATATCCTGTTCTTAGCAGGACTCTTTTAATCGCAGGGACCATTTTAATAAGAATACAAAAATAGTAGAAAGTATTTTAATTACTTTTATTTGAAATGAAATGGGAAGTTTTCACTTGGTTACTTATATGATGAAGTTGCAATAGAGCATTTTGTTTACAGATGCTGTTTACTGCTGTTTCTATTAATGTCTTACACAACTTATTCCAGAAAATGTTTCTTGTTTTGCATTGTGACCATATTAGCAATAAAAAGAAACATATTTTATTGAGTGTAAAATGAATAACCGTTAAATCAAATCGTGAACTCAATAAATGAACGAATTAGGTGCTCCCATTAATAAATCATCATTTCAGATGAAGGCCTATTTTTCTGTTGGTTATAAACCTGTAACTTTCAGTTAACAGTGACTTGATCTTTGCAGCACTGCTTGGCACGTTGGTACATTTTCATAAAGTGAGATGACTTTGTACTATGCCAGCTCATTCCGTGTAGGTTACACTAGGCTGAATCGAATAATTTATATTGGAATGTGTTGCTCACTGGATGTAACTAATCCAGGATGATACCGTGTATGATGTGGTTTCAGCAGTTTGGCAGTAAAAGTCCAAGGGCAGATGTGTGTCTGTGTTGCTCTGACAGACGGTGGTTATTAAATGATCTCCATCAGCATGGCTCCTGTTCTGGTTGACATTTCCACTGCTAGTTTACAGCATCTCCTGGCTGAGGTGGAGGGGGGAAATGTCAGCACACATCTGAGAGTCCACCGTATCACTGAGTGCTGGGGACAAGCACGCCAAGGCCTGCTGGGAACCCGCGGCACCACTGAGTGCATCGCAGCCAGATGAAGTCTCCACAAACAAACACCCCTGTGCCAAATGCTGCTGCCAATTAGGGCTCAGCCTGGCATTTACCAAAACACTGAGAGGATGAACACTTCTCCTCAGAGCAAAGCCCGGGTGATGAGGGGGAGAGGGGTGTGATTAAACTCAGTGTGACTGACACCAATTAGAAGGGATTTATCTGAGTAAAGGTTAGTCTGGTTTTTACACTGAAACTCTTGTGTTTTACACAAGAGACAAAACAACATATAGTCACCCATTTTGCTTTGTCGTGTTCCCATTGTCCCATAGACCTCTAGCAGAATCTTTTGTTTGCGTTGATGACAGGTTTGGCTTGCAGTTTCATCCAGGTGACAAAAGCAGAATAATATCAGAATTGGTCAGTGGATTGAAATGAGCTGGGGAGGTGGTGGCTTATTATATAGCCTGACATGAAGGTTCCCATAATTCTTTCCTTTTTTGCCCAGTAAGGGTCTCTGTCCATACTGGACAATTGGGGTTATATCCTGTTTGGAGACTTGAATAGAATTTGTTTTAGTGTCACGTAAAAAAAAAAAAAAACTTTCGAAAAGCTTTGGGTGTTTTGTGTGGTGTTTTTCTATATGGCAGGGAACCCGAACAGAGGAACAAATAAAGGTGGGGAGCTTGTTTGGGGGTGAAGTGCTGGGATTGGCTGGCTGTGTTGATTGGAAAACCCCCCCGTGTGAAATTAAGACACACTGAACGTCCGTAAAAGGCTCTTTGAACTGCCATTAGTTGGTGAAGGTGCAGCTGGGAATGTTAATGGTGTGAACGTGGTGGGGGTGAGGGGTTACCACTATTTACACGGTCCTGCCACAGTCGCCAGCTGTACTGCTAACTCCACCTGATGGACAAAGTGAGGAGAAGGAGGAATCTACTGTGGATGTCAAGATAAGATCACATTTATGGAGAACTTTATTATGACAGAGTGCAGGATGACATTTAAGAAGCAGCATGTTTCTGACAAATGCATCTGTATCTCTGCAGTAATAAATGAGTCACGCTTCCTTTCCTGATAATAGTTTCAGAATGCAATACAGTGGTACATGCAGCCCGGGGTGTGCCCTGAACGGGATGCCAGATTAACACATAGCTGGCAAAGGATCGCTGTTGCAGTGCCGGAGGATGATCACCTCAGCGTGACCAATACTCAAACCAGTACAGCTTGCTCCATAATTACTGGTTAAAATGTTACAATTTTGCTGTTAAGCAAGTCATGTGACTTTGACTGAACAAGTTCAAAACAAAAAATGGGTTGGATGTCTGGAATAAATTTGTAATATTTTGAGAGTAAAGTCACTAGAGGAATGAATATGAAGAGGATCCCACAAGAACTGTTGGACAATCTGATCCTGTCCATGCCCCATCACTGTCAGTGTGTTTTGGCAGTCCTGGGTGACCATACACCCTACTGAGCACTCGATCCAGTTCGACATGCCCGTGAACATGTCTGTTTACCGCCATGAATATATCACTTACTACTTAATCAAGATTGAGTTTGAATCTTGATATTGTATTACATTGTAAGTGCATTATATATTTAATTGTATTATATGCTTCCATCGACATGACAAGTGTGGGAATGTAGTGGTGTAGTGCTTAAGTTACCGGATAGCATGATGGTCCAGGATTCAAATCCCATCTCTTCCTACCATTAGCTGTTGGGTCATTGAGCAAGACCTCTAACCCACAATTGCTTGGATTAAAAACAATACTGTTATAACTTGGGAAAAGTTCAGAGCTCATAATTTCAATCACAGCTTTTTATGTATTTTCCTATGAATAAATAAGATTTGGCTCAGGTGATCGCCTACTCTATAGTTAATTACGTAGACTGAGGGGTGTCTGTGTTGGACTTAATCAGTTACTGGAGTGGAATTGCTGCCAGACATATGTTGATTTATTTATTTATTTTGCATTTGGAGTGGTCTCCTAATTTTCTCCCATGCTGTATGTGGACTTTATTCTCCAGCAGTATCTACACAGCAGAGTGATCCTGTGGCTAGCACACAGACCAATAAACAACGGCTTTCTAAATGTTTTTACTTCATGGGTTTTCATGAACCACTTTAGTTAGCAGTGATGTTGCCAGAGTAGAGACCACTGTGAAAACAGTAATGTTTTGATATTTCTGAAATAGTCCCTAGATTTTTGATAGATTTTTCTGTATGTAGTGATCATTTGAAGTATAAACGATCTCTTCATACAAAAAAAACTATATGTTGCTTCCCTTTTTTGGTGAATTACGAGCATGACTGTCTGTATGAAGTGTACTGGGTGCAGCCCTGACTCTACATCCTCCTGCATGATTACTTTAGGACTCTCTTTACATTTATAGCAATTAGCAGACACCCTTATCCAGAGCGACTTACAACTGATACAGCTCTACAATTCAAGCACTTGTGGGTTAAGGACCTTGATTAAGGACCCAACTGTGGTAGCTAGCTTGGAAGATGAATTTGATTTGAGTCCCGGATCATCAGGTCCAGAATCCAGTACCTGAATCTCTTCTCTCTCCATAGCCAGCGGTTCTTCTCCTTCGTGTCTTGTCCCTGCTACACCTTTGGTCTGTCCCTGTCTCTGACCCCTTGGGTTCTTGTCACAGGTGTGTCTGTCTGGTGTGGGTTCACATATTTTGCAGCTGCCCTAGCCTTGCTTGTCAGCAAAGCCTTGGAGTCAAACCTGTCAAGAGTCACGATCTGACCTGTACAGCCGATCTCACCTTTCTACAGCATGAAGCAGGATTCCATTCACCATGGTGGTAATGACGCTATTCCTGCTCTTATCACGACCACATGAAGCGTGAGCTCCAAAGACTTTACAACAACGTATTACTCCCAAAGATACTTTCTTTATTTCAGCATTCATTTAATACGACCGTTAAATTGCTTTGTGGACAATATCACGTACCTGTCAATCAGCTGTGAAGTGCGGGGGTGCCAAATTGTGTAGCGCCTCAAATTAGCTTATTTCATTGATGTATGATATCAGCTAAAACACCATGGATTGGAACATAAAGGTGAGGTAAGCACGCAGCCTCCACTTGTTTTATGGTCAATCGGAATAATAATTGGGGGCTAACAGGCTATCAAAATCTAATTGGCGCACACGAAAACACTAAGAGGACAAATTAGCTAATTAAACAGACCACTCCTGGTTTCTTTATCGCTCGTTCGCACGTCTCTATCGGGAGAAGTGCTCATTTATTCCCTCACTTCACCCAAATGAGCATAACTGAAGACTTTATCTGTCCAAATAGCAGAGTCGGTATGTAGGCATTGCAACTGTTTAATATGAAGCATGTACAACCTAGACATCTGCATTTTTAACACAGAACACTGAATGTATTATAAAGGCGTGAGCATTCATCCTGATTTACTTGAATTTACAGCCTGATTTTAATTTCGATGTTTAATTCGGTGTCCTGTCATGTTAAATGTTTTTTTCCTTGGGATTGGTAGGGTTGTGTCTCAAACCGATTTATATTAGCAGTTTTTGGTCTGAGCGTTGGGTGCATATGTGTGTGCATGCTGGAGAGGAGGATTCTCTCTATATAACCTTTGAGGATCACTAAGGTGAACAACTTTAAATGAAATCTGTGAAACTGCAGCAATTTTTCTGAAATATGGCACGACTGATTCATTAAGGAGGAAGACTTATAAAAGTGCTTCAGAGTTTATTTATATTATTAACTTAAAGGCTTTCTAATGCAGTAAATAAGAATATTTGTTCCTGAACTAAAGTACTGGCTCGATTGAACCATTAAAACTGAGTTTTCCATAATGAGGCTGAGGACTCACTTTGCTTTGTATTCCTGTTTTGCCAACATGTTCACATATGTACATTATACTCACTAACATAAATAAGAAATGTCAGATCAAAATATCTAAATATGTAAATGTATAGAAGTGTGGCCTGACCAGACACTGGGTCTTGCTTTCATCACTGTCCCTTAAAAAGGCTCTCAGAGGCAACTTGTGAATAGTGTCCTTCTTGGTGAGATATCATTGACTTCTAGATCAAGATCAGATGCACTTTAAGACATTTCACCCAGTTTTAGCTTATCTGCTAGGTGTTGGGAGCTATGATTCCATGAAGGAACACACACACTGTGAACATGCCCGGGACAAACAACCAGCAGAGAGGATTGTATGGTCCACCGACAAGCGGCTCCCACAGTTTTGTTGTCCATCAACCAGACACAGGTGACACAATCACAACTCACCTCTGTCTCTGCCCAGATCATTTCCAGTGTCTTAGAAGAATCCACTCTCACAGTGCTCATTAGCCATCATCCCCTTTGTTTGCAATGGTGTTGGTAATGAGAAACCATCTGATGATGGTTGAGTATGACCATCATTGTGACCTCACACTTCCTTCCCTGGGGAGCCATCATATAATAATCAGTCATCCCTAGTCGTGATACAAGAGACGCTAACAAATCAGTAATATGAACAGGACATCCAGAATTACCTGTTGCATTTGGCATTTTTCAGTAGCACAACGCTTAGCCAAGCACAACAAGGGTTTCCCCAGGAATGCCCCTGTCAGATTGCCACAACCCCTTGGCATGCAATATCGCCACATTTATCATCAATTGAGCATTTTTGGGATGCAAGCTTTAACAACCTATGAGTGTGCTAGATCTACAGACCAAGCTGCAACCTTTGTGGGCAAATGTGCAATAGAACCCCATACAGAATGTGTATGCCTCCAAGCCCAACCGTATCTTATCTTGTATCCAGAGTAGAGAATATCCCAAAAGGGTACTGGTGCCACCTTTCAGCGACAATCATTGGTGAGTTTTTTTTTTCTTTTGGTCAATAAATGTATATTGTGTTTGGACAATGTCCAGGTCACATAACATCAAATTTCACCTACGGATCTATTGTGGGCATTAAGTGAACATGCACACTTGTAGCAGTATTATGAACTGGTTTGTTTTAGATAAATCCTCATGTTGCATGAAAAAGATTAATGTCTTACACACCAAATGGGAAATTATGCATCACTAATGAATCGGTCACTTGTCTATCACAGATAATGTACAAAGAGCTCAGTCAGTACATTTCTTTACATTGTGCTCTTTGTCTTTAAATACTCTTCATGATTTTGTCGCATCACTGAACAGCTTTTACGGTCATTGTGTGAATGGCAGATCTGAGAGGTGACATTAAAACAATTTAAGGAGCTTTATTGTTGCAATTAGGCCTACTTTCAGGGCTATTAGTCTCAGAATTATTTCTAATTCCACCCCTTTTGTGTGTCATTGAAGCAGCAGAAATTTGCAGCTTGTCAGCAATTTTGCAGCTATTAGCCATCAGTCCTCACAAAAAAAGCCTCACTGACGTCAAGAGTCTTAATTGCACCAACAGAATACATTAAATTAGAGATGTGAATCAAAGAGAAAGTGAAATGAAGGTACAATTATCTTCCGTTTAAAAAGACAAACAGTGTTTAAACAGTAATTATAGTTTTCTTCTAGCAAGCTTTTATAATGAAACTGATTATAAATAAAAAAATAATAAGGATAAGGATTTTACACTTTTTAACTGAAACAAAAATTTTAATTGAGGGTCAAAAGATTAATGTACTGTACTAACTCATAAAGTTACAGATTTTCTTTTCAAGAGAGTGATGATTTAGTGTCAAATGACTTGTCAGTAAAGTTTCCAACACCAACAAGGCTTTTCAACAACCTTCTGACACACTCTCCTAAAAACGGTCCATAACGAAACAATGTGCCATTAACACCTTTGAGATGAATCGCAATGCCAACTGTAAGCCAGCACTCATTGTCTAACATCAGAGCCTGAACATTTACAGATATTTAAAAAGTGTATGTCTTCTCAGATGACTATGAACTGTATTAGCAACAAAGGTGGACACATTTCATAATGACAGTCATATTTTTGGATGTAACTTTTGGCAGTACACAAAATTTTGGCTATACTTTAAATTCTAGAGACTGGAACAGGAGGCACTGTAAAGTTAATGTTCCTTTGCTAATCTCATCTGTATATAAAGCCTTAGTTGCCTAGGGTTGCATAGTTAAAATAGATGGCTTGGTAGCGTCTGGTGAACCCCAGGTATTTTTTATTTTTATAATTTCATTCATACCTCACTTGTTTTTTTTCACTTTATAGCCAAGTTTGTAATGCTACAATGATCTTATCAGTTTATTGACACCATTGAGAAACATCTAAGACAGAAAATCACAAGTATAGCTTGAAGCTAAATGTAATCTCAACTTGTAAACAATCTGTATAGTTTTTACAAGAAAGGAGCTTATTTGCAACATATAAAGTATATAATGGTTATCTTCTGAATTAAAAGTTTATAGCAACCATCAGTGTACCATTTACCGTATCGTCTGTTCATTAAGGCAAAAATAAAAACAACAAAAGATAACAGTTTGATATAAAAGTACAGATACTGCTAATAAACTTAGCCCTAGGTTGTAGTTTCTACTTTTAATAAAAATATACGCCGTTTAATGACCTTGCGCTGAAAGTCTGTTCACTTTAACAACCGAGGTTTTATAAATCCTAATACATTATAAAAGGAAGTAAAAGAAAGTATTTGAACTGCAGATGGTGTGGCTATGAACAGTTGATTACCTAAATAGTAAACAATAAGCACTGCAGATCCATGAGCAGAGACGAGAGTTCAAAGTTTAATCGTGTGCAGATTTTTTTTGTGCAATGTTCATTTTTGTGTGTGTGTGACTTTTTGATGCTTATTTGGAACATGCAGTCTGGCTTTAGTAAATGTTTGTGTCTGTGCTTTTGTCAGTAGTACTCATTTATTTGTCCCTCCCCACTACCATAAATATTAGGTCCATCATACTATCCTCTTAAGTGTTATGGCTTTCCTTTACATCACTCCTTTACAGCACATTACTGTACTTTATACAATTTTTTTCATTTATAATTTCCATAACTTAAAAATGCAGCGGCATTAGAGATGTTGTGTAGATGGTAGCGTTCCATGCGGTATTCCTGATGCATTTCAGCATCACTTGCCACCACAACACAACATATATATTGGTATAAAAAATAGTATGATAGAGATCAAACTTAAACTGGTTTATTTTCATCATTTTAACCCACCAGTCCATAACACCTGATGTTTTGTTTTGTTTGAAGTACTACTTGGAAAAAATCTTTCTTATTCCTTCCTGGTTTTTGTTTTTTGTTGAAGATGTATTGCCTGGTGCAGAACATTTCACTGCACTTCGAAATTGTTGAGAAAATGCTGTCTGGCCTGTGAGGAAAGCTCCTGTGAGGAAAGCTCCTTGGTAGTTCACGCTTGTCCTTCCAACATACATAGATCCTAATATCAGTAATATTAGCTACCTGTGTATATGGAGTTAACTGGGCAATTGAGTATTTATTACTGACCTATATGACACATTACTGGCCCAGCCTTCAGACCTTGTACCTCAATAAATCTTTCACTCTGATCTAGATATGCCATAAATGTTTGGGGACAACCTTTTTTCCCCTCAAAATGTCCTTGTACTGAGTTGGTATGTCCTCTCCATTGACGTTCTCTTTCCACTGGTACATTTGAGGACACAATAAATGGAGGGACAAATTATAAATGGCTCACAGCCAGACCTCAAATGACCATAACAGAAGTTGACTGCAGTTATATGAAATTGCTGTGTTTGATATGTATGCTGTGTGTGTGGTGCTCCTGTCAGACTCAGCCTGGTATATATTGCTGGTTGTGCTTAACCTGAGAAGCAGCTTATTTCTGGACATTATTTTCCGACTGGTGTGTTCATGCAGTAAAAAGTTTTTTTTTTGACGTCTCAATCTGGAAATCACTAAGTAATTTAAGTGATCGAAGTGAAATTTCGAATAAATGTTCAACTGGATGTACCCATTTTATTGAAGTCTTACGTTTTATCTAGTAAGAGGAAAAGGTCTTAAACTGCAATGATGAGACAAAATGTACTGCTTTAAAAAAATAGCATAAAATGGATTGTAGTCAAAGAACAAACCAGTGAACTTAAATACACAATATTTTGGTTTTTGTTTTATTAGTCTCCTTATCAGGCCTTTGAAACTATTGAAAGTTGTACTATGCCATTTTAAATTAAGATTTATGTCCTTCAACATTTGTGACTAAAGTTGCAAAAGAATTTGAATGTCACATATACCTTAAATGTAAAGAATGAGGCTGACCAACCTATTTTAGGTGCAAAAAAACAACATTTGTCCACTTTTCACAGTACATGTTGTGTACAAGTCATCTCTCCTTTTGTTCCTCAGCTCGTATCGTGAAGACGAAGCAGTGGTGTGACATGGTGCCCTGTCTAGACGACGAAGGCTGTGACCTTTTGGTAAATAGATCAGGCTGGACATGCACACAGCCTGGCGGCCGGGTCAAAACCACCACGGTGAGTCTCTACACGTCTCTCTACATTCAATATCAAACAGTTTAACCTCTGCAGTTATTTTTGGCTTGAACCCTTGCTTTTGTTATTGGATACAGCTTTAGGTAATGCGTTTCAGGAAATTCAGTACAAGCCTCTGCTCGGTATCGAGAGAACTACTAACAATTACTTTCAGTATGATTGGAAGTTATTCTTATTAGTTGTAATTGCATAAGACCATTCCACGTTCATGATGGGAGCAGATGGATGATCACAACTGGAGCTTATGAGTCAGAGAGGAAAAGAGCGAGAGGTGAACTGTTGCATATCACTGGTGATTAAAACTCTTATCATTTATGCTCTTTCATTCCATTCTATTCATTTATGTCTAGTCCACTGTTTTTATGTCTGTGCTTGAGCATGTCATGTATACTTGTGGATGGCCAAAACCATCTGAACTTCGATCTGCACAAGCAGTTAAATGTGTTAGAAGATGGCAAAGGTCAACTTAAAAGACGTCGCTGTCCATCTAACCTACACGTCAATGAATTTTGAATTTTGTGTGTTTGACTTGTTTAATGTCACAATCAGCATAAATGGCCATTTTAACAGACATGAGGTTACATCAAAACATATGTGTGTACGTATAAACACATGAGCAAGGGTTGCCAAAACCATTTTTTAGGTTTCTTTGTTGGTAGCGGTCATCAGATGATCACTACATGCTGTTACGATATGTATTAGGACCCAAGGATGCGGGAAGGAAGGAACCCCACGACGTATAATAGGAATGGGGAAATAACTGAAGAGGCAGAGCGAAAGGCTCTCAATTCCAAAACACAAAAAGAAGGGGAAAAGCGCAGCTGCGATGTGTCCAGAATGGGAATAGCTGAGCGCGTGCACAAATCGGCGAAAAGATGCGTTGATACGGCAGAGGACAGGCGTGCAATAAGCACGAGGAAGCGCCGATTTGGGACGCTCCCCAAATCGAGTGACTCACATTCAAATCATGGCAGTAAACTTAATGCATGTCTATGAACTTTGGGAGGAAACTGGAGCACCCAGAGTACACACTCAGACACAGGGAGAGCATTTTGTTTGCGTAACCACATCACATCAACCACCAGACCTTGCAGGTTTTCCTGCACGCCTTCAGCATACATCCTTTTCGGAAAGGAGAAGAACATAATTTCCAAATTGGATAACTTTCCTGGTCTGCCTTTATCTTCCATTGGTTAAAAACAGGAACATCCAGAATGCTGGTGTCTGTCCGGTTCATAACCCAACCAAAGACTGGGATCAAGCTGTGTTTTTTTCTAGACCTCTAACAGTTGTGCTCCGTGTTAATTGCATCTGTTAATTGCAACTGTTATTTGCATTCTTAATTACAGGGCAGCTGATACATCCGGGTCAGAGAGCAAGCCATGCTCACAAGGACATACTTTAATGTTACGGTGTATGGTTTCCTCACTGGAAGATCAAGCTCAAAAATCTGCCAAAATATCCCTGTTTATCTTTTCCAACAGCACAAGGAGTGACACGCGTGGATAGATAGACAGACGGATGGACAGAGTGATAGATGAGATTTTATATATAGATGGATAGATAGACATTTGTGCATTATTTTGGTTTATTAGATTTAGATTACTTAAGCAATCGAACACGAGAGGAGTTGTATGTCTTGAATAGTATCATGTCTGTTATTTGGTCGAAGGTAAGAACTGAAGGCAAGTTGCTGGAGATAATCAGTGTAGCCTTGATGTTATTTGAAATATCACACTCCCTCCTAAAATAATGAAACCAAATAAATCAAAGAAGAATAAATCAAAGATTAAAGATTTTCAAGTAAATCTGCTTTAACACTGACAATACCTTTCGCCCAAAAAGCAGGTCTAAACCAAAGAATTGTTGCTTTAAAATGGCTACCCAGTTCCCTGTACACTTATCACAAAATGTTATATGTTTAACACTACCAAGTAACATTAGGTTCAAATACAAAACTGAGTATAGTTTAAAAGACAACAGCTAAAAATATAACATTTAACACTAATAAAGAATTCAATTAAATAACTTAATAATTTCTTAGGGTTATTGCTTTGTTTGCATATGTTATGTTTGTGTTCATAAAAGTTGTCATTACTCTGTAATGTGTGTGTGCTGTTATCACAGTTAGCATTATGATGAGACCTCTTCTCAAACAATCAGATTTTAAGGTTACAACTGACTGTTGTAACAGACAGATAATGATCACCTTATTAAACCCCAGTGGTAAATTCACACCACGTGGCCAAAACTAGGTTGTTGTATGAGATACACGGTGTGTATATGTATCCAGTTTCTCTGTGTGTTTGTGTTTTGGCCCAGATCCACCCAAGGTTTTCTTGTTTCTCTTGCTCGAGATAAAACAGAAGGAGCTGCCAGAACCAAACATTTACTGCCTGATCAATGCCAAGTTTTAATAGACAGGTTTGAGAAGGACAGACTGCAGGGATACTGCAGTGACAAGTACACAGTCCCAAAATGAGCTTTCTGCACTCAATTACACAACATTACACAGTAGATTATGAAGTACCTTATCTAAGATGCAGTCATTAGTGGAATTGTGTTTCAGAGTACAAATCTGTCCTGTCTGATTTATAGCTTAAAAAATTTAGCAGAAAAGTGTACTTCTGTTAAAAGGGGCCGTTTTGAATCGACTACACTAGACCTAATTTCTATAGTAGACAGAATGCAAGACGCTGCTTTTGCATAAATTCCCAATCTGTAGCAAAATGTACGTGTAGATTGATTCGTTATATGAATAAACACTTATTAGCACAGTTTCAATCGAGTTTTCACTGTTAACCGTAGATCATCCGATATTTTCAGATCCATATTTACTAACAGAAGCTAAAGTAATCGGTTAAATATTTGCACTAGTAGCTGAGACCAGCAAAGCTTTGGATTTCCATATAAAAAAGCTCGGAACACTGTGTCTAACTAGGTTAGCCAGTACTATACACTTCTGAAAGAAAAGGTTTGGGAATCCTTTGGAATTATGTATTTATTTATTTTTATTTATTTTTATTTTTATTTGATTTGATATATATGTATTCATATAAAGTTTTATGTTTTAGATTAGATTAGATCAGATTAGATTACAGAGATGGATTTCCCACTAAGACAGAAGACATGACAGCTCTTTATGGTTCCAGGCAGGGATCCAGTGCCATACTAGCACTAGTACTTTATGTAGTTCTTGACAGCAAACACCTGATTGGGTGTGCCATTAAAGCCATATTTCTGTCAATCTGACTGGACAGGTTCGTGTCTCAACTAAATACTGATCAGATTTGAATCCACATTAAAATGGGAAGTCTGATTCCATGCAGTGTTTAGCTGCTCAGACTACATTCAATCTTTTAATCAGATTAACTGAAGACCGATGTCCACTGTCCAAAATGTCATTAGTAAACAGAGGTTAATGGCATCTGTTCAAGTGTTCTTGTTCTATTATGAGATTCAAGATCAATATTCTAGGTATAAATTAAGAAAAAAAGAAAAAAACTCGCAAGCTGACCAGATGTGCAAAGCAAAATCCTCACGTTATTGCTAAGGACCTACAACATTTTGACTAGTACTTGTGAAATACATATGCAGTCATGATGTGCATGAGTCACAAAAGATCTCGTCACAAAATTCACTGTTAACTGTCAAATTGGTTAAAGCAGATACAAACACATCACCGCATAGAATGGGCAATGGACACGTCCAAAGTGTGTGGGAAAGGTATTCAATGCAACATGAAAAGATAAAGATATTCTGGTATTAGGGACTGTAAAGTACACTGATCACAAAAGTAGGGGATATTTCATTTCATATTTCATTTCACTTATTTTTTGTAAGTAGTATATTTGGTTGCAATCTTCAAAGTTAGATTTTTGAAATGTTACAATGAAACTAGACTGAGAAACTAGAGATCAAATCCCACCTCTGTCAAGTTAACCAGTTGTTGGATCCTGTAACCATGGGCAAAAATCTGGGAAAAACATTGAGTTGTCCCCACAATGCCTTAATTGTAAAGATATATGGTGTGCCATCTGCAGGCCATTCTGAATATCAATGGTTACAAACTAAAACCTGGAGAGTGTGTGTGTGTGTGTGGTTTTAGACTTTTGCATAGTACTGTACTTATTTTAGAATTTGGCCACATGCGTTCCATGCCAATCGTTGTGTATGTGTGTATATATATATATACACACACGTATTAAAACAGTAACCTAGAGGTTAAGGGACTGGACTCTGTACTTGGTGGTCCAGGGTTCAAATCCCACCTCTGCTACAGTTAAGTTCTTAAGCAAGGCCCTTAACCCAAAATTGCTTGAACTGGAATACTGTATAAGTTGTAAGTCGCTCTGGATGAGAGCGTAATTGTAATTGCCGTAAATGTACTTTTGGTAGGACCTCTGGCATCCCTCCAAGGAATTGCTTTTGAGAATTCTTACTAATTATTTGACTGTTTTTTTTATATTGACTAACAGAGACATTCATGTTGGCATAATTGTTAAAAGCACTTAGTTAATAGTGACTTGTCAATCAGACTTGCACAACATAATACATGATTATGTATTAAATGGAAAATGTTTACTGCAAAAAAGAGCACATCTATTTGAGAGTGGAAAAGGGAAAACATAAGAGAGAGAGATAGACCATTACCGATTAGCATCAGGTCCATTTAACTTATTCAAGGCATTGCTGAATCAGAGCGCTTCAGCTGTAGCTGTTCGAGCGAGTGTGGACTCTGACTTAAAGCAGATTTTAAGGGCTGATTTTCCACTGCCTTATCTTTGAAAATCATAATGTCATCAGGTTAGACATAGCGACAGCAAAAGCCATGATTAAGTGCTCAGGGACAAAAGCACTGTCTCCATGGTTTGAGGTTTTAACATAGCTTAGACAGACCTCTTGCTGAATTTCACATATTGAATATCACTTAGCTTGCGTTTCCATTAGCACAGCATTTTCCCATGTGGGGCATCACAGAGTGGGGTTGTCAAGCACTTTTCATGAGGAGGGGGCAAGGTTACAAAATATTAAGGTCGAAACATGTATGGCAGCTGCAGGTCTATGGTGAAAGTTTTTAATGGTAGATGCTAATTGCAGTGCATGAGCTTCCACAGGCTACATTTCCCACTCTCCACCGTGTCGTTGGAAATAGGTATGCAATCATAACTCTCATAACCCTCAAAGCATTGCAATGTTTATGTGGCATTGACTTGGTGTGTCTAAAACTCGTTCTGATAAAACCGTGATTGTGTCGCTGAAATGGCCACTGATGCCAATAGCGACATTTAAAAAAAAAAATAAAAATAATTAACAAACAACTGTAACTGGAACATGTCTGTGTTCATTTTTTGCTGGCCCAAGCGTGTGTGTAGGCTTTATTTAACATCTAGGCCGCCCATGGAGGATGGGTCCCCTGTTGAGTCTTGGTTCCTCCCAAGGTTTCTTCCTACCATTTTGGGGAGTTTTTCCTTTCCACTGTCGCCCTGGGCTTGCTCAACTTGGAATTGGCCTTGTATGACTGTAAAGCTGCTTTGAGACGATGCTATATTGTTAAAAGCGCTATATAAATAAAATTGAATTGAATTGAATTGAATATCAAGCTGTAACGACATCTAAGTGTTCCTTCAGCCCTTTTCCGAGGGCCAGTTGTTGTAGGTACTGGTTAAGGTACTAGGACTATTGACCATAAGGCAGGGTTAAAGTCCCACCTCTGCCAAACTACTACTGTTATATCCCTCATGCTTGGATTATACTTTTAAAGACTGCATTATTTGCTAAATGATCCGTTTTTGATACAGTTTAGCATCCTTTTTGACATTTAGTTCCTTACTGGATTTAATTTCTAGCTCTTGGTTTGCCCCTAGTGCCATGTTAGCCCATAACGCCAATTTACCAATTAACATTAGCCATGTTATGTTAGCAAATTTGAAAATGATGATTTGTATAAACAAGCCCTGCAAGCTCCAATTGTTACAGAATTCTGTGCCACTTGACAAACACTAAAGGGGAGCAGGGCTGTTTCACAGGTATAGCAGATCTGTTTTGGCAACAACAAATTAACCACATTCAACTATTCACTCTGCAGAGGCCTCAAGCTTGTGTTGACAATTAGATGCTATGAAAAAATGTGTCTGTTTTTAGTCTTTACCCTTTAGCATCTGGCCAGTAATGAATTATTGCCTTGTTTTGCATGGCAATTTTTTCAAATGACTGTGTTTTGTGTAAACTACACCTGTATCTACATCTTGCTCATGAGCCTCCTGGTTGGTGCATAGGTCAAAAACTATGCTGTGTGGCTCCTGTGAACTAAACTCTAGTATTAAACTCACTATTTAGTCTTTCATAACACCAGTATTTCTCTGCATTTTGATATGCACTTGCCTTATGATTGTCATTTTGCATCTTGATCCCTGCATCTTGTTTGATTGTGGTTTGAATGTGTTATTGTCCCCTCCTAAAGTTGGTTTGGCCATTCCGGTGCCACCCTACTGCTTACAGTAGAGATTAGAACAGTAGGAATTTAGAACATCTATAATAACTCCCAACTATCACCTCCAAACTTAAACTAGGAGCAATGTTAACATGAGTTATCCTTGTCTCTTCATAGCTTCAAGTAATTGCTGCGTGTTTCCATTTCCATTTGTGAATAAGCATACGTTTACCTTAATCACTGCCAAGCTTTGTCTGAAATGGTGTAAAACATATTGCAATGCTGCCTCTGGAAATAAACCACATTTCACCATCTGTTAGTTTCACAGCTAAATCTGGGTTTGGTGGATGGCAGGGAAAGGCTTGAAATTTTGGTGGAGAGAATAATGGTCTGTAATCTCTTAATGCAACTGTTCAGGGATATTCAAATGATAGGGGTTCTTCCAACTTTGTGACAGGATTTGGAGAAACAGCATGACAAATCCCCAGTGCAAAAAGCAAGATTATAGAAAATGTTTTTTTCCCCTTTACTAGTGTGCACTGAACCATGATTTCAATTCACAACCCACTTTGGAATGATGCCAAGCAGTCCTTGTTTTACATCTTTGTCAAATCTCACTAATGCCTTTATGGCTCAATGGTAGTTAGTCCCCTCAGTCATGTTCCGAAAACCTTCACAATATTTAATTTCACAGTGATAGCAAATGGTTTTGGCTGTTTTTTGGCCTTCTTTTGACAGCTAATTCACTAGGTTGTATGCATTTGTGTGTATACAATGTCTGTACAGAAAATTACAGTGCTCATAGAAATTAGGGGATATTTCATTTTGGGTCAGTATGGGTTTTATCAATTTGAAATATCCCCTAA
>JAUZST010045723.1:0-25775 GCA_034779995.1 Parotocinclus haroldoi
CATACCGACACAGCTGTACAATGTTACCCTATCTAACGTTATCACCACTGAATAACACACCTCTGTTGCATAACTGTTAAACCATTTTGAAACGTAGACTGTTCACAATAATGAGGGGATATTTAAAAGGAATACGAAGAGGATTTTGAACATGTTTTTGCTGGGGATGCTGATGACTAGCTCATGCTGGTTGAACAACAAAACCAACAGGATCATCCTGGGCAACCAGCTTTGCCAGCAAGGTTATGCTGGTCAACCAGCACCACACCAGCTTAAACCAGCATGGACCTGATGCTGGGCAATGCTTGTTTTGTCAGCAGGGACATTTTTGGCTAGAATGGTATCAGTCATTCTACTCATCAAACACTTGTGTTTCTGTGGTATCTCTGCAGCATTTACCTATCGTTCTCACACGTGTTGTAATGTTCAGCGAGCAGTTTTACAGAACGTAAGGCGGTAGTTAGACGGTGCAGATCTTTATTCTTTTTTTCAGTATGAGGCAAGCCAGAGTTCTCGTTTGTTTTAACAAGCTCTGGCGTCACTTCACTGGCCAATAGGAGAGCAGAACGCGCTGACGACATTGGTAAGATCATGGCGGAAACAGAACGTAAATAAAAGGCTGGGGCATAAGAAAAGGTGAACTTCAGATACATATGCTTCTTATCTGTATCATACCAGTTACTACGCCTGGATCTGCTGTTATAATTAATCTAACATCTAATATGGTTAGCAGTTGCGTGTGGACTCGTGCTGAATTTTGCTCACCCGCTTAACATGGCATTTTTGCCTCATGTTTTGTCCACTATGACCTTTGTCTGAACAGGATGCAGATAATATAACCTGGCGAAAATGTTGCCTTTAGTATGGATCTATGACTGTAACGTGTTTGCTCTGTTTCAGGAGAGGAGCCATGTTGAAACTGCTCACAGCAACAGCGCGCTCAGCTTTATTCGCACACTCCCGCTCTTCGCCGACAGATGGCAGCAGAGCTTTTTGGGGCTGGCTCAACGCGGTTTTTAACAAGTATGGTTAGATTCTATTCGCTTATTTTTATATGCGCTGACGACAGTTCAGGGTCGCACGCGCGCATACTCACTCACTCACAGTTCTTTACTGGCACCAGATAGGGACACACCAATCACACCATACCAGTCACACCAATAACTGGCACCAGTTAGGGCGTTGAGGCATGAGTTTGACAAGTCAGGAAACCCCCTCTGAGATTTAGAGAACATTCAAACTCCAGATAATGAGAGTCCAGCAGTCAAACCCAGGAGTTTTGAGTTGTTAGTTAGTTATTACTGTGGTGCCACCAGTCCAGCTCAGTTCTGGGTAGGGGTCAACGCAGAAGCAACAGAGCTGGTCCACCAAGTGGCCTCTCCTCCCTCAGACACAGCCAAAAAGCAAAAGCAACAGTTGCGTTACACAGTACTAAGCTTTGCAATACTCTCGTTTTTTCACTTTGTTCCATTTTACATACAGTATAAGCAGTGGTCAAGTTACTCTACTACTGACTAGAAGGACGACGGATCTTCTTTTGTGTCCTAAACTTTGCAGATTATTTTGAAATCCTGTTGTTCGCGTCCCTATTAGCAAGAAGTCGTATCCTATTGCTGTGGAAATCTCCAAAGATTTACGCTCAAACTCAATACTGCTATGTTTTTCATACTGTAAATGGGACCCATTTCTTTCTTACTTTGCCGGTTGACTAAATCCCTCCTGGGCTGTTGCATTTTATTTATTTATTATTTCTTTTTCTTTTTAATTTGTATTTTGTAATCATTCGTTTTTTATTTATTATTAGTAGTTTTTTTAATTCTTGTATTATTCTTCATTTTTTGTTTCTTCTGCCTTCCTTTATTTTTTTGTTTTGTTGGTTCATCGATTTATTTTCCTTTTTTTTTACCTTGTCTTTTTTCTTTCTTAAGTTGCTTATTTACTTTTACTTACTGTTGTGTGAGTGGGTGTAATGGTGTGTGGGGTTTTAAGGGTTATACAAAAACGGTGAGGTTGTATCTTTGTTTCCTGTATTCATTTGTATGTTGTTACATGTTTTATTTGTATGAAACATGTTTTAAATTTAAGGACGACGGTTTAAGTCCCAGCACCGTCAAGCCGCCACTGTTGGGCCTTTGAGAAAGATCTTTAACTCTCACCTCTCAGCTTGGATTGTACATTGTAAGATTATATCAATTATATATCACTTTGTATAAGGATGACTGTTGCATACTGTAAATGTAAGCGGTATTTTTGTTTCACATTTTATACCTGCTTGTCCTGGTCAGGGTTATAAGGCACAAGTGCGCCGTGAATGGGATGCCAGTCCATTACAAGGCCAGCAATGGTCACTGTTGTAACTCTGAGGGATGATCCCCTGACTGGCCCCCTATTGTAGAATGGGAACTACCAGGGAACCACCAACCATGAAAACAGAACACTGTGCAGACATGCATGCAACATTTTGAATAAAAGTGGAATTCGGTATTTGATGCAAAACTGATACCCTCCATGGGTAAACATCATGGTATAAAGTTTAAATAATTGTCACCGCAGCTTGGTAGCGGTGAGAATTGAACCCAACACCTTTTAGTCCACACCTTAAGTGTTAAGCCACCACAGTCCGACCATTTTAGCATTTTCAATTCTTCAACTGAAACTTATCTTTACATGAATGATTATCAGTCATTATTCATACATTGATGAACAAGAGAATGTGTAAAGTTTTATGGTGTAATCGTGTCCTTTCTTCAAGGGTTGATTATGAGAGAATTAAGGCAGTTGGTCCAGATCGTGCAGCTGCAGAATGGCTCCTGAGGTGTGGCGCTAAAGTGCGTTTTCGTGGTTTTGACCGCTGGCAGCATGATTACAACGGGCTCCCAACAGGACCATTGGGTCGCTACCAAATCCAGGCCATCGACGCTACGGAATCCTGCATCATGTACCGTGGCTTTGATTACCTGGGTAAGTGATGGCCACACACACAAAACACCTACAGGGTAGTGTGTTTAGGCCGTGCTTGTAGCAAGAGTAACGAGTATCATGATCTCAGAGTGGGAGAGATAACTTGGAAACCTTTGGGTCCAATTACCAACAATATGTTATGCATGGTAATCATAACTTTGTAAATAAATTTTTTACAACAATTTAGCGGTGGCTAAAAGAGATATTTGAAAGGCAGAAGGCACATAGTTTTTAAACGTGCTTAAACATTAAATAAGCAGTGCAAAATCAGAAATTCTATCATATTCCAGGGAACTATGGCTGAAAAAAACACACCAGAACCTGATACATATCATCAGTACACACACACATCATTTACAGGATTACAATCCAATTCAATTACTATACACATACCTATTATTATATCATGTTTCCACTCCATCATGCTCCCCAGCTATTGTTAAGTACTTAAGTATTGTTAAGAATGCTGGGTCGTTTCATGCGTCAATAGATTTAAACATACCAGGCGATAAAGGTATTGTGAGATTATGTTAATGCTGCACCAATAATTAAACAGAATTCTTTGGAATTGCATGTCAGTTTTGTGTTTGTGGCTTGATCAAGATATAGGAGATGTGACAAATTTATATAATTAATTATTAAAATCAGAGATCGCCAAAGCAATCATACATAATTTTATGACTTGGGCTGAAAATGCTATGGAATGTCAGGTGGTTTTAACAGACTCCACAGGTATCCATCGCTTAACGTTCGCATTACATTCTGTAAAATAGGATGTTGTCCGGACACTACCACGGTCACATAGGAGTTTAGACACTTTGCACACAGTGCATTATTTTAGATGAACGAAAACCTTTATTTCTTTTATAAAATTTGAAACATCACGAACAAAAGAAATGTTTCCTGCCTTCAAGACTGCAATTGTCATTTCTGTCAGCAGGTGTCGTAAGGGTTTGCTCGTACTAGTTTCCTATCATGCATATGTAAATAAGGCATGCATCTTACTCACCAGCCATGAGTCACCTCTGACTGAAAGGTTTGTTTGGCTTCTTTAACGTCTCTTATCAGTGGCCATTCAGCGACATACAAGTTAATCTCAAGACTAGCAATACATTCACAAGTCAATGACAATTTAGAGACACCAATTCACTTAATGCGCATGTCTTTGGACTGTGGGAGGAAGCCGTAGTAAACCCACGAAGACATGGGGAGAATATGCAGACTTCACACAGAAAGGACCTAAGCCACTCCCCCCTGGGATTGAACCTGGGACCTTTCTGCTGTGAGGCAGCGATGCTACTCACCAAGCCCCTGTACTACCCCTGTACTACCCCTGTCTGAAATGTACCTAATGGTTTTGTCTAGAATAGAATTTCATTTAGTCCATGATTTATGCTACTGCTGCTAGACCTTTCAATTTATGAACATACAAATGTATGTGTGTGTACACATATAACTTTTATTTCCCATTTTAAGGCTTAAGACCTCAGCCATTATGCGAATAGATTGAATGGACGTTAACCGTTAGTCCGGCTTGCATTCTCCCTGACAGATAATTGAATAAAACAACAACAGCTGAGTGGTAGGATCTTCAGAATGCATTTGTTCGGCAACACAATAGTGTGGCTAACAACACAGACGAGCTAGTCGTGCACCTCAAACAGTACACTGAAAGCCAGATAGCAGTGCAAGTTTGAAGCTTAAAACAGTGCTGAATCTAACAATACATTTATTTCTGTAGCACACTTAAAAGACAGCAAGCATCCATCATGTGCTACACAGAAAATATGCTGTAACGATGGAGTGTGTGTAATTAATTAAATCTAATGACCAATAAGCTTTAAAAAGTCAGGCTAAAAGAAAAGTACAGAGTACGATCTTATAATGACTTGAATGCTTTGGGATATAAATGTGTTTTTAGGTTTGATTAATTTATTCTGTTGTGAGGCCTTGGTTAAAAAAAAGAGAAGACTGTTTGGTGTAGCTACCCAAATGTCAACCGGAAACGATAGAGAGTAGCGAGGCTAGTGTTCGGAAGATGGAATGAAAACAGAAAAGGTCAGAGATGTAGCTTGGAGCCAAGCCACGTATGTCCTTAAAAACAAATAGTAAAACCTTAAATTCCTTTTATAGTAAAACCTTATACTTAACTGGGGTGTAAAAGTGGAAGTAACCTTTTCCTTTATCTTTGCATCTGTCAAAAACCTCGCTGTAGGACTTTAAACCAGCTGTGGGCTTGAGAGGGTCGAATGGCTGATACTCAATACAGGAAGAAATGAATACACCATTGGGAAACAATTTCCAGGTTCAGTCCCATTGTTTAAATTAACAATTTGCTTTTGAGTTTCATCATGCTTCTAAAATCTAATAAACTGCCTTTCACTACATTGTTAATCTGCTTCTCAATGGATAATCAAAATAGATAGCAAGAGCCTGGTACATAAGCTGGTACATGTGGGCTTGACAAACACAATATTTTTTCTTTTACAGTCATTTCTTTGTTTTTTGTCTTTTTGTCATTTGCCTGTTTTTATTTCATCTGGCCAAGGATTTGACGCCCACTATAACAGTTGAAATGTAGCGTTAGAAGCGACTTTTAGAAATGATTATATCATTACAACTTCACACGTACAAGTCACATATAATGCTCACAAAAATTACATTTCTAATTTACTACTTTTATGGTCTAGTCTTAATTCATAACATGTTTTTTGTATTATTATGATATTATTTGTGAATACCTGGAACAGGGTGGTGCTATTTACATTTAAGTGTGTACTATCTTCGAATTTGTTTCACTAATGTTTTTCTAGGTTAAGTGGTTTCTGATATGTATGTTCTTTTGTGGAGCTAGATTATTATAACGAGATAAAATAGTTCGGTTGGATTATTCATATTCATTCATTCATTCTTAATCCACTCTGGGCGCAAGGGCAGGAACAGCCCTAGACGGGGTGCCAATCCATCGTAGGGCGTACACACACACACACACACACACACACACACACACAAACACACTTTAGAGACACCAATTAACCTAACACACATGTCTTTGGACTGTGGGAGGAAACCGGAGTACCTGGATTAAACCCACACAGACACAGGGAGGACATGCAGACTCCACCCATAAAGGACCCAAGCCTCTCCACCCTGGGATTGAACCCGGGACCTTCTTGTTATGAGGCAGCGGTGCTACCCACCGAGCCCCTGTGCTGCCTGTATTCATATTTGCTACCAACATTGATTTTAGATACAAACAAGCAGAATATGTAGAATGAATAATTTCGATTGTGATCGAGCCTATAAGAACATGAATCTCCCATGTGTAGTTCAGCCTAAAGTTTGAAGGAACCTGAATAATAACGGATTTCTGAAAACTTTCATGCAGCATGCAACAAAAATGTTGGTCATCTAAAAACGTTATGCCATTTTAGAACTATTTCATATGTTTTAAAAGTCACCAAATGTTCAAATTTGCAGAAGTTCACAAACTTTTGTCTATTAAAACTATGTAAACCACTGTATGTAAAGTTTACATTTGTTATTGACGTTAAAAAAATGAACAAAAAGAGGCTGGTCGACCTTTTGTTTGAAACTTTAGAAAATTTGTCTGCTGTTTATGTGGGTAGATGGTCTGGAGCACTTGGAAGAGATGAGGCTGCAGAAGTGTATATACATAGAGGACGCGTGTCTAGAGCGTTTGACTCAGATAGAGAATCTGCAGAACAGCATGAAGAAGATGACGATCATCTCCTGTGGTAATGTGACGGACAGGGGCATCATTGCTCTACATCACATGAGGTATCCCATGAGAGGATCCCAGATCTTCATCCAGTCGGGATTCAGCAATAACCCTAGCGTCTCCCCTGTGCGTCTGTGCTTACTTTTCAGGAACTTGCAGTACCTGTTTCTGAGTGACCTGCCTGGTTTGAGGGAGAAAGAGAAGACACCAGAAACCCTGCACACGGCTCTACCTAATCTCACCATAGAACTGGACTTGGCTTAGTCAGTCATTGTTAGTGTCGCATTTTGCAAAAGTTTCTACTTGCCGATCAAAGGTGGAGTGCTGATTACAGAAAATCTAAATCCATGCGTTTCTCTGCACAGATGTGGTA
Organism: Parotocinclus haroldoi; assembly: GCA_034779995.1. Classification (NCBI taxonomy): domain Eukaryota; kingdom Metazoa; phylum Chordata; class Actinopteri; order Siluriformes; family Loricariidae; genus Parotocinclus; species Parotocinclus haroldoi. Next base: position 7,077 of record JAUZST010045723.1, read on the forward strand.
TTATTGTGCTCTTGGCCTTTACAGGGCTGTGCAAAAGTTTTGGAACATTTGTTGTATTAGCAATGCCATAATGACCATATATAGACAACAACTGGACCCAAAAATGTTGAACTTGGAGGATCTGCATCTATAGTTCCCCTTTGTAAAAAGTGGTTTCTTGGCTGCTACCCATCAAAAAAGACCATTCCTAATTAAGCTCCATCGGGCTAAAGAAGCTACTCAATGTTATTTAAGGGGAGGCCATAATAAGTACTTGCCACTGTCACCAATAGAAGCTGTTGATTATTTGACAGTGTTTAACACTGCATACACATTTCCTTTATATTCTGATTGTATTTTAATACAGAGACCATTACACCACTGCTAAGAAAACATTTAATGGTAACCCAAGACCTTTGCAAAGCACTGTACTGTGTGTGTGATATTAAGGAAAGTACATTATATATTAAATCTGTAATTCTGTATATAGTAGTATGGATACAGGCACATCAATACAGTATAAAGCTGAATCTCTTTTTGTGGACTACTTTTAGATTTACCCGTTTAGGTAAACACAACGGCACTGTGTATAGTGCTGTAACATCATGGCTCCAGAGATCCGAGTTTAAAAAGGTCCCTGTGTGCGTGTGTGTGCGTGTGTGTGTGTGTGTGTGTGTGTGTGTGTGCGTGCGTGCGTGCACCCAGTAATAGACTGCTACCTGTCCAGTGCTGGTTTTTGCCTTGCACCCTGTACTCTGGAGCCATTAACTGGTTGAAGCAGATATAGGAAATGTATGACTGGTCAGAGAAACATAGCAGAGAATCAGGACTACATGGTTTCCACAGATGATCACGTTTGATGTCTGATTTTACGTCCTTAGTTTTGCATAAGAACTATGTCTTAATGTACCTAACAATGCATGTCTCACACCAGATCTTCTCTCTAATTACTCACCCATACTCACCTCAGACTGATCTCAGATTGTAATTCAGTTAAACATCACAGATTTTCCGACTTGATTTAGTACGTAAAATGACTAACGTGCCCTATATGGACACAAGTATTGGGACACCCATCTTAATCATTGAATTCAGGTGTTTTATTCAGGCTCATTACAAGAGATCAAGCACCTACCCATTTAACAAACATTTGTGAAAGAATGAGTCGTTTTAAAGCGCTCACTGAATTAGAACACGATACTGTAATAGGATGCCAGCGTTGCAGCAAGTGTGTAGGTGCCCTAATACTTTTGCCCATAGGGTATATATGGAGTCTTGTAAGGCCAGCTTTTTAGAGTCAGTGTGCATTTTTTAAAATATTTTTACAGCTTTCCATCCAGAAATCATGAGTTCAACCCCATGCTGATGATGACGAATTTAAATGGCAGAGCTACAGAAGCCACACTCGTGTATGAGGGCAGCAGTTAGTGGATGCCTCAGTGTGTTGATCTGCTCAGTGACTTTGAAACGCGTTGACTGGCTTCACATGTCTTGAAAGAGGCACATTAGACCTCACCCTCCCAGGGTAGTTACTGTCATATGATAGGGGGGACCCAGCTAATTGACAATATGTCACTGATAGCTGTAATTTTATCAAAGTAGTACTCTTAAAATGAGAGTGTCTTTAAAGGTAATGCTGAACAAAAGAGGAAAGTTATATGGTACTAGAAGTCACCAAACACAAATTCTATTTTGAAATTAAATTTGTAATATGTAATATTCCTGCTATTTACTCAATTCCGTAGGATAAAATGGAAATTTGAAATGGATTTGCTAGAACAAAGAGAAGGGGAACATATCGCCACTACTCAAAGCTCTTTATTGTATTACTTACAAAACAAGACAGAATTCCTTTGACCCATCCTTAATCCCCTATTAAATTCCATCTCTTGGAAAAGTGCCAGCAGCAAGAAGCGTCATAAGAAATGCAGAGAGGAGAAGCTAGAAATGGAGTGAGTTTGAAGGTAAGGCGGGTAGTACAGGGGGCTTGGACGTACATTGATATCAAAAATTAGGGGATATATCATTGTAGGATATTTCATTTCGAAGTATCCCCTAATTTTTGTGAGCAGCATATTATGTTGGTGGTTTGGCATTAGGTGCATGTCAATAGCCGGAGGATAGTTAGCACCTCTCGTCAAGGCAACAATGTTGCGTTTAAATATTCATGACTGTAATAAAAGTAGCTCTTAAGTCATACAACTTCATATAAATGGATATCCCATAGTTCCATGATTCCCAACCTGGGGTCCAAACGTCACATCACATCACATCACTTGCGCAAAATACAACTTGCACGTCATACAAAATTAAAACACCACACTCACTGGAAAAATATGTATATAAAATTACTTTTAAAATGTGTTTCCATCAAAAAGGATGGGCTACATTGTATTTATTACACTTATAATAAGCCATTATTCTTTTCTGAGTGTGTAAAGGTTTACTCTGTTGGACTGCTAAAAGTGAACAAGTGAGAAAAATGCTACGGAAAAATTAGTAACAGTCTTAGCTAAATGCTTAGCTGTCTCGAAAAGAAAATAGGAACCAACATGAAAAGGGGATAACACTAAAAAGGAATCCAAAAGAAATGGAGAAAAATGTATGATATGTTTGCCAATAAACATTGCAATGAATCACTTTATTCTTTTGGTCTGTGTGTGCGCGGTCTGGGGCGGGCAAGCTTTTCTTAGACGCTCATGGGGTCTCCAAGGAAAATGGGTTAGGAACCACAGTTATTTGGTTTATGTGTAATGCACTCCTTATCAAAACAGAATTTAATATTAGAATAACAATTTATAAAAAAGTAACATTGAAGGATTGCTTATTTCCTGCCTAAGAAGAACTGACATTAATAGTGCAGAAAGGCAGGTGTGTTACACAGTTTTTGTACAAAAACAAACAATTAAGGAGTCACAGGACTCCTCTAGTCATGTTTTAGTCTAGTCTTATTCTTATTACCTACAGGTATTCAGTCTTCCCTAAACAAAATAACAGTCCTATGCACCAATTACAATGTCTTATTGTTCAGTGTCAATGTACCAGGCGAATGGAGCATAAAACCTGGCGGTCAATTGATGGTCAGTCCCTGAGGTGTGTGCACAAAACAAAGAGTATTACCCAAGGGTAGTAAAGGGATCTCCTCCTGGCTGGTTCAGTGAGTCTATATAAAGTGGCCAGCAGTCGGTTCGACATGGACTCTGGTTTATTGGTAGGGTACGAGGGCAAGAAATGCTGTAAAGCGTTACTAAATGATCAAACGTGGAGCAGAATAAAGCAGGGAATTATAAGTCTTAGGCCACCTTTAGATTAGATACACCACTGTTATAATAACAATATAATGACCATCTGTAAATATTCTACTTGTCAATATAATATGTTATTTATAGGCATTATACTGTTGCTAAAACAACAAATCTATTGGTGGCCTAAAGGGTTTGCCTCGTGAGGCATTCCATACATATTGTGTTAGAGGTGCGAACAGGAATTACATTGTTTGTATTCTGAGGTGTTTTAGCTGTGAATCCTTGTCTTGAGATCAATTCTGCGGTAGCCTAGCATTTAAGGTACTGGACTCTAGACCCGATGGTCCAGGGTTCAAATCCCACGTCTGCCAAGTTGCCACAGTTGGGTCCTTAAGCAAGACCCTTAACCCACCATTGCTTTAATTGTAAGTCGCTCTGCATAAGGGCGTCTGCTAAATGCTCTAAATGTAAATTCTGAATGACCGCACGTTGACTTCTGAGCTTTATTTTTAAGCAGAACACCAATAAACTCTTCTCACATTCTAGGTTTTGACTGGCCAACTAAATCACTGAACCTCATTCCAAACACTCGTTTGTTAAGGAGTAGCCTAAAGTTGACACTAGTTGAATCCTTATTCTGAATGAATTGGCTTATTAAGGCAAAAGGAGGCATACATTAGTATCAGAAAAGAAATTGCATTTTCGAGCTTACTGGTACTGTATCCTCTCCTTGACTGTTGTCTCTGGGTCAAACAGAACTTTGGCAATCGGAAAGGCAGTGTTGCACTCAGATCAGTGTACCTACATGCAGAGCAAGGCTCTTTGTCAATAGCACACAGAGAACAAAGTCTGATCAGTCATAAAAAAAACATATAACAGATAAATCGACAGAACAGCTCTACAGTCAGTCTTTGCTCCAGACAACACACACTTGCTGTCACCCCTGCTCTCCCTGAGCAAGCACAGGTTAGGTTGAGCTGTGACAAGCATGAGCCTGAAACTATAACACAACGTTGTGATAAAGTGTGAATATGTACGTGCGTTCCAGCAGGAGGAGTTAGATGTTGGGGAAACGGTAGTTGAATTTGCGTAGATTGTTGAAGTACCTCCTGTTGTCCAGAGCTGGGAAGATGCTGCTGCCTGTCAGCTGTGGTAAATACTGCTAACACCAGCGACAGAGAAAGAGAGCGACTGCTAGTAATTATAATATAAATAATAAATACATTAACTTTTATACTAGTGAATCAGTCATTTCATTTGACACTTCAGCTCTTGATGGATTAGCACTGCTTGCTAACAGCTCCAGAGGCTTCCTGGGCTTGTCTGTGCTGTGCCAGGCGAGTGTGTGACTTTAGCTCTTCCCAGTGCCGATTAACACCTACTGATATTTTTCTACGATACTTTCACAAACAAGTCTCAGCATGGCACTTTTAGAGTTTTTTTACTGGCACTTTTTATCTTGCCACCCTGCTCCACGAGCCAGTTCTGTGTAAAGCTTGTGAGACGGTTGTCAAACGCACAGAGCAATCTCACAAACCTTACGATGGCATTAGGGATGCTAGCTTAGATGGTAGCATTCCTGCAGTTCCTTTATCTTCAGTTCTCTTGTGAAAATATCCTTTATAATTTAAATTATAGTAGCATAAAAAGGCTACAATCAACATCCATTAGTAGATCTTAGATAGTAGATATTATTAGCTCTACCCCATGTACTATATGGTCTTGCTGGTCCTAATGGAAAAGTCCCATATCAAGGGTGGCAAGGTGTGGATTTACTCCAGGTTTTGTGGTTTCGTTCCACATTCCAGAGACACGTTAGGCTAATTGGTGTCTCCAAAGGGCCCTTGGTGCGCGAATGCGAGTAGGAGAGCATGTGCCCTACGATGGTTTGGTGATTGTTTGGTGTTGTTCCTGACTAAGGATAAGAAAGTGAAAATGAATGAGTGCCTAGGTAACTTACCCCTGGGGGCAGGTGTTTACGGGGTTGGCGTGCTCTTCCTTTTGCTCGGTCGAAATCCCTTGTGACGCTCTCAGAGTCCTCTCGCTGACTGTCAAAATACGGATGCTCCAATAACTGCTCACATGTTAGCCTCTCAGCAGGGTCCATCCTCAGACAGCCCTGAAAGAGAGAAAGGAATGGGAAAAAACTCTAGATTGTTTTGTACTGTGTATTGGGGCTGTACTGCAGCTCACCTTCATTAGACTCAGTGCCTGAAAAGAGATGTTTGGAAACTTCTGTTCCAGAGGTTCCTACGTACACAAAGAAAACGTGGCATTACAATGAGTAACCACTGTTTTTATTTCTTTCTGTTGCTTGGCTTCACTAAGGCACTGAGGTGAAGTCGCATATACACACACCCCCAGACACACCACGGGACAGTCCCCATGGTCACCTTTAACTGTGTTGCCACAATGGAAATCCCTCACTATGCAGAAAAGGATTTTATTTTGTAAACTATTAATGCTGCCTCTCTTCTGTCATTGGTTGTGTTGACCTGTGACTAAGGACAACATTGGTATAAAAAAACCTCCCTAAAGAGAAGGGGTTGTTTTCCTCAGCTCAAATTTAGCACAACATAATTAGCTTTGGCACACCTGTGACATGATACCTTACTATTTATATCCACTCCATCAGGTACCTGTGCAAGTAATAGCCTTAGCGGGCAATGGGAACCTTAGTTCCTAGCACCTACAGTCTTTCCACTGCATGTACAATCCCGAATCAGACAAAGTTGGGACAGCATGGAAAATGGGAAACAAGCAAAACAAACGAAAAACAAACACAGCAAGTGACTTTTATATCACTGCAGACAGTATGAACTCAAGATATTGCATGCTTTGTCTGATCAGCTGTATTTCATTTGTTGTGACACATTAAAAAAGTTGGTAGGGGGCAATTTTGAGCTAGTAACATGGTAGAAAAAAAACTATGCCATGATGTGATTTCTAACAGGTGAGAAGAAGCGATTGTCATCATGATTTGCTGCAATAGCAGTATTCACAAAAAGCTCTTTGAGGGGCTAAGATGGGCAGAGGACCTCCAGTTTGTCAAACACGTGCAAGAAAATGATCGAAACGTTTCAAAACAATGTTCCTCAAAGAAAGACTGAAATTTACACATTTCTCCCTCTACAGTGAATAATATTACTGTACCAGAGCCCCGTGATTCTGAACAGAAAAAGCAGGGATCAAATGATTGGGGTCTTGCAAACCAGACGTATTTTTGGTAACAAATAGCTAAAAATCATGACAATTTATTGGTGGCCAGGGTTACATTAACATTTCAGGTAATCCATAATTATGTTAATGTAAATGTTATTGTCAATAGTATGTATGAACGATGTTGAGCATGGAGTTAAAAACAAGCAAAAAAACATACGCGAATAAAAATGGAAAACGTACGAGTTTCGAGTTACTCAGTAGGTGTGTCCAGTGAATTATTACACAAAAGAGATTAGCTTCCTAAAATAAAAAGGGTTAAGGAATAAGTAAGATAAATTTAAAAGATCACTCACCATTTCCTGTGGTTCAGGAACACACACTCCGCTGAAAAACTGGTTACTGCTGAACACCTGCTGGTGTCTGGGGATCAAATCACCTACAAACACAATACACAAACACTAAAGTACAGTATGCTGACTGATAATATATACATGCAGAGTCTAATAAAAGTTTCCAGTTTATTAAGTAGGAACTGGCCATTTTATCAGACACATCTACAAATCCAAATCAGAAATATTTGAGACAGTATGGAAAACGCAAATCTAAAATAAACACAATGTTTCTTACAGTTGCTTTTACTTTTATTCCACTACAAACAGTATAACCCAAGTTATACCCAACCCTGGTTGACTGAATTACATGTAATAGACATTAATTCCTGAATTTCAGGCCGGCAAAAAGTTGGGACTAAAGTTGGATACAGAGTGATTTAGTGTTTCAGGTGTTTTTTGCCCCCATTTTTCTTGCAAACGTCTTAATATGTGTACCACATGGTCACATTTTTCATTTCTCCTCACATTCTCTATCCGGGCAAGATCAGGTCAACTGTCGCTCAAGGCCAGGCCAGGCCAGTACCTGTACTGTATTCTTCCAAAAGCATGCTTTTGTAATGTGTGTGCCATGTGGTAGTTGTTGAAAAATGCATGAACATCCCTGGAAAAGATGTCGTCATGAAGGTAGCATAAAGTCTCTAAAATCTCAATGTACTTTTCTGCATTAATGCTACCTTCACAGAACTGAGAATTACCTTTGCCATGGGCACTGACACAGCCCCATACCATGACAGAGCCTGGATTTAGAATTGTTGCTGATTACAATCCAAATAACTCATAGCAGGTTTTTCAACATGTTTTAACTGTGTATTGTAGTGCTTGACAACTGTTTGCCAAAGTAATCCAATGCCAGCTATTGATGATAGAAGGTTGTCTGAGGGATCACAGGTCTTCAGTTTAGGTTTGTACCCTTGCCCTTTACTATTACTTGAGGAATTTTGACACAAAATGCTCTATTAAAGAAACTACTAATATTTAAGCCAAATTCTGACAATTACAGGAAAATAACAAGTTTTTCTTATTTGATGATATTTTCAAGATAAACCTCATCCTCCGCTCCTTTGGCAGAAAAGGGTCTATTATTTTATAGACAGACTCGGCTGAATTATTGCTTAATTAATGCAAGTTTTCTTGCAAGTCACCACTTGACATTACCTGAACCAAATAAGCACATGCACAGACAGTGACATTTTTTAGCTTAATGATAAATACCTAGCACCTTCTTCAGGATATTGAGAAGGGGTTAGAGAGGTCATAATTTGATCTTGTCAGTTCGTTAATAGGACCACGTTACGAGACCCTTTAAAATATCAGAAGGGGCACGCAAACATGGAACAAATTTCCTAATCAGCAGTTTTGATAGGTTGGTGCCACACTCACTCAGATATGCGACCAACAAAACACAGTAGTGTTTTGAATTGGATGATGTTTTTGATATTACTTTATTCATGAAATAAATATTTATATAATACTTTACACACATCTATTTGTTACCACTTCTGAAGGGCCTGATCCCAGGCTACGAAGTACATCACATCTGACTAGAATACACCACTCATAAGTGAGCAGTTTGAAGAATTGAGAACAAAGATTCTAATAAACTGGCCAATTAGTTTAGATTTATAAAACTGTACTCTTACCCAAGGTTTTTCTGATGAGATATAATTGGTCTACATCAGATTTGCCAGGCCACAGAGGGGCCCCAGAGATCAGCTCAGCAAACACACAGCCCACTGCCCATACATCCACTGGAGGACCATACTGGGTGTCCCCCACTAGCAGCTCTGGTGCTCGGTACCACCGAGTAGCAACGTAGTCTGTATAATAATCACATGGTCCCGCTACACATAAAAACACAGATTAGAACAGTGGTCAGTTGAGAATAGTAGATTATGTTCTTACTGGGTGTGCTCTGTCAGATGTACTACTATCCGGCTCATGTTAGAATGCAAACAGAATTATAGTAAACTAGTGAACTTAAACTTCCATGTAAGTAATACATTTTTACAAATAACTTGGACTCACTCATCTGTGACTTGAGAAGAATTGACATTACCTAACAATTAAACAATACAATTAATTAAATATATTTTTTTAACTGGACAGCACTGTCGTGCAGTGGTTAGTGCTGTTGCATCATAGCTGCGGAGACACTTGGTTCAATTCCAGGCACGGGTTCCCCTGTGTGGGGTTTGCATGCATCAACACCTTTGAAAAGGCACCTGTCCATGTTATTGAGATTAGCATGGAAACCCATACTGACATGGAGAAAACTTCCCTAATCCGGTATGAGGACTAGTCACTGATCTGCCCATTACCAGTAGTACCTGCTACACCACCAGTAGTATGTTTTCCAGTAGAAAATAAAGTTTCTCCTTACAATTTTAAATGTATTTATTTAGTTATCAGTAAGTTTCTACATTCAGTATATGACATGGTCTCTAATTACAGACATGATGTCAGAATGAGATTATTTGGCTCAGCCTGAACTTGAGTATAAGCAGCTTGGGCAAACAGTCTATTGTATTCTTACTGACATTTTTATGTAAATGTATGTTTGTACATACTGAGGATTCTTGCAAAGCCAAAGTCACAGAGCTTGATGACCTGATGTTTGGTGATGAGGATATTCTCTGGCTTCACGTCTCTGTGGATGCACTAACACACACACACACACACACGTTGAATAAAAAATGAATGACTGTCTAGGACACACCTGCATACACTTTATATCTGGCACAGTGCAACTAGATGCATGGTTAGTAGGCTGATGTAATGGTGCTGATGCAGTTTAACTGAGGCTTTAGGTGTCCGAGATGGTTTCAAACATTGGTAGATATCACACCTGAGAACAGGTGTTGCCCACAGTCATAGCTTCTAAAAAGGGTGCATGACAAGGCAAAAATCAAACAATACAAAAGCAGTATATACCTCTCACAAAAATATCCCCTAACTTATGTGAGCAGTGTAGGTGCCAAATTACGCAAGGGCAGGAACATCCCTAGACGGGTCGCCAATTTATCGAAGGGCGCGCGCACACAGAGTCACAAACACCGTTACTCACTAAAGGCCACTTTAGAGACACCAATTAACCCAGCACGCATGTCTTTGGACTGTGGGAGGAATGGAATAAACCCGTGCAGACATGGAAAGGACATGCAGACTACACACAGAAAGGACCCAGGCCGCTCCACTCTAGGACTGAACCCTAGATCTTCTTGCTGTGATGCTACACGCAGAACCACTTTGCAGCCCATATTTCCATCTATCTGACAGCATTGTTTCTATATTTTATTTATATATAATAATAAGCTCACCGGACAAAAAATAAGTCACCTGTGACTGAAACATGCCAAACATCTTGTAAAAGCATGAATGACAGCTGCCTTCCCTGGCTTCGTACTCATTGTCCCAGGTAGTAGCAAAGATTTGCAAGAGGATTCACATAAGAAGTTTCTGGTCCTGAATGTTCATTGTGCCAATTAATCACATTTGCAGCTATGTGAGTCATCTTGGAATACAATGATGCGAATGCTATGTTCCTATGTAAGATAATGAGCAAATAGATGTCCAGCAGGTCAATAAAAAGTATTTATTCACAAAACAGGGCACACGCGGGCAGACTTTATCCATCATTTTCGTGAACATGAACATGAATACATGCTTCGATACACCTGCAAATGCACCTACTTCCTTCACACTATGGCCATTGGTACGTCCAAACCAAGTGCACCTTCTTGTCAATCCTTAACATTTTCTTTGCTACCCATTTTCCACGCAGAGCAGGACACGCTGTACCACCTCTTCGTACAACTTATAGCCCTCATCCTCATGCACAAACACACAAACCTAAACACAAACCTCTGTCTGCAGAATTATTCAGACTATTCTTCTTAAACATTTTCAACAAGGGGGAAATCCAGTAGCATGCTACTAGCAGTAACAGACGTGGTGCATGTTTCTCATAAAGTCATGTATCATGATATTATATTCATGCAGCCCACTGCTAGCTTTAAGTGGACTGTTTAGATGGAGATCAGCAAGCTGAAACCTAAGCTTAAACAGCCTGGACTGCTCATATCTCCCTCTCAGTTTCTAACCTACATATACAATCTCCACACAGGACACAAAATGACTCGTTTACTCTCCTTATTTAGTTAGATACAACGAAAAACATTGGTAATTTATATTTAGAGAAAAGGGACTGTCATGTATAGAAGTGTAATTCTCACATTTTGTTTATGGCAGAAATTTACAGCTTGCAGTGTTTGCCAGGTGATGCTTTTAACCAGGTGCTCGGGAACTCTGTGAAAACAAAACGAAAATATGATTTTTGTTGAAATAATTCAATACTCAATCTATTATTATTCTGTACTCATTTTTATATACAGTACTAACTTGACTCTCTGTATTTCAAAGAAATTATAAGTTAGAATTTCCTGTTTCCAGCCTCTTTTGCCCAGTAAGTACAAGTAAAAAGTTGCAGGGGTGATGAGATAGTGGTGTCCCATTCATAGTGCCACTTTCCTGTACCCAATCTATTCCATGTCGAGAATTCATTGTTCCATCAGTATTGGAAACCATCCCTTGAGAAATCCTAACCTCAACCACAACACACTAAATAAAATCAAACGAGCGGTTCAGGAAAACATTAATGCATCTTTAATTAATGGGACCAGTATAAATCATGGATTTAATCCTTTGTGTTTAAAGCTTTTGTGTATAGGACGTTAGTGTGCATCAGGATAAAAGCTTAACTACAAGCAGTTTTAATTACATTAGAAAAGCTGAAATATATTATTATGGCAACTCCAACCATTTTAAGAGCTGTGCTGCTATAACAGATTGTGAGTAAGGTTATTTATTTATTTATTATATTATTAGAAGGTAAAATATTGATCTGCATATATTTTCTCAGAAGGTATCTTGCTGTATGTGTGGGGAAGTAAATGGGTCAATTCTCTTAATGCACTATACGTATTAAAAGTCACGCAGGTTGGTGAATGCAGTAACAAGTGTATTTTTTAAGCCCTCTCTGCTAGGGCACTTTAAATTGTGCTAGTGGGCTATTTGGATATTTGGCTTGGGAATGCATTGCTGTAAACATTCCACAACAAAAGGGTCTGGCCACCAAAGCAACACAGAAACAATATGGCTGTTTGTGAGTGGGTCAGTTGTTGGGTCAGCAAGTGAGTGAATGGCCGTCAACATAAAACAAATAATACTGTGGGTATACAAGCAGAGGAGGAAGTTTAAGAGCAGGGGTTGTTAACAGTACATTACTGTATTTAAAAAAAAACATTTCCATTTAGCATGTGTATAAAAAGTTGGAGTTTTTAGCTGTATCTCTGACTCATTTATTTATCACACTTCGTTTGCTTGTGGAAATCCTATTTATATTTACAGTAGCATATTTAAACTGTACATACCCGTATATTACGTTTTCCTTTAGTATTAAATAAACAATATAGTGTCAATATATAGGTCAAAATAACGAACACCTTTTTCACATAAATACAATATTTTAAATGTATGGATGATGCCATGGCAAAATTTGCTGATAGAATTCTGGAATTCATTGTTCCAGTAATAATGACAAGCCATCCTGACCCAGATGCTAAACCATTCTACTACAACCACGTTTCACAGATGGGGTGGATGGATTTCAATGAATGAAATAGGAGAGATGAGGAATATTTAGGTCTAACTGTAAGGTCTGTTTCAGCTTCATTTATCAAATAGCCTTCTTTCTCCTTGCCCTTCCAAGCACACTAATGTTGTTCAAGGTCCTATTGATGATTCCCCTCATAAACAAAAGCCAACGTAAGACAGGCCTTTACTTGCTTAGAAGTTACCCTGGGTTCAATTGTGACCTCACAGACTTTTACATGTGTTGCTCCTGGAGTGATCTCTCCTGGTTGACCACTCATGTCAAGAGTAACAAAGGTCTTGAATCGGTTTGTGGATTGGTAGAGTTCAAACTCTTTAAGAGATACCTTTTTCCATGCTGATGAACACCAACCTTTCCTTTACTGAGGTCCTCAGATATCTCCTTTGTTTATACAATCATCCACTTGACAAGGCCCCAACAGTGCCAGCTTGGACCTTCTGGTCTATAGTCCAGAACCTTAACCACCAAGCTACCACAGGCCCACCATACACAATTTACAATAATTTAGACTACACTAACTTACCAAACATTAAAACGATTATTGCTGTTCAGTCTGTTAGTTAATATCAGAACAATTAATATACAATAAATGCACATATTTTCAAATCATGCACCGGTTATTTCTGAAATTTTAGGTTCCATATTATAGAAAGAACACATTTAATCACAAAGACATAGCAAGAGAGCAGGATGTTTCTCTATCGATCTGCCCCTCCCTATTAATTAATTATAGCCGTTATTGATCTGTGTGTCTACATGTGTGTAGTTGTGCTTTTGTTTGTTTGTTTTTACAAAATGGCCAAAAGACATTAGGTTATTTTAATTACTGAGCTTAAGATTAGGGGTAGGGATAGGTGTAGGCATAGCAATATTGAGCTGCAGTAGTCCTTTATTGTCAATCAATGGAAAGCCCTCACAAGGATAGCAAGACAAAAACGTGTGCGTCTCACCCTCGGGGGTATCTATCTAGCTCGTTCAGTACAGTGTGGTCGCAGTACTCAAACACCAAGTGTAGCTTCCTCTTCCTCCGGAACACTTCGATCAGGTTCACCAGGTTACAGTGCTTCAGTTGCTGCGGACACAGACCGTAAAATATGTGACTGTGGGGAGCAACTTTGAAATTTTATAGTATGTTTACGCATATAGACAGAGACAAGCTGTTGCATGTCTATCTGACAGGCATCGTAAAATTCATCACACCACACACAGCATCTCCAATGGCAACAGGTCACCATCTAGCAGCCTATAAAGCTGCTTTACCATTTTCTCACACACACACACACACATTGATCATAGCGAGGAGAAACAGATCAAGTGAAAGTGAGTAAAAGATTTATTTATCAGGCTTACAGCATAATAGAAGTACAGGTTACACTGTTGTACAGATTGGTGTGACATCTCAAGTCAGATGGTGCTCACTAAGACATATTACATGATACAATACTGTTCTATACCATAAACAATATGCATTAAACATCTTATTAAAGAGTCAGTCATTGAATTGGAAAATCTCTCCACCCCCTCAATTTATAACGTACCAGACTGAGCTCCACCCCTTCCCCACCATGCCAACAAAACACACAAAGTGACTGTAAAAGCAGCAGGAGAGATTAACGTCTGTGGGTCACTAAACTCTGACTCCTTTTCCTTGGTTAATGTTATCTGGGCTACTCATTTGGCAGATAGAAAGGATTCTTTCTCTCTCATGCCTCCCTCTTTCCTTCCATTCCACAGAGCGATAACAAAAGGTCCCTTCTGTTTAAGAACACACCAATAGCACACAGAAACACTGAGAACATCCGTAATACAAAACCAATTCTTTTGGTTAATTCAGTAAAAGGAAGTTGAACTTAACAATCCATTCATGATAAAAGCTCATATCCATGCTGATATGAACATACGCCATGAACAGTGGTCCTCAGTCCTAATCTAATGAGGTGCTGGCTATGAATGAATAAAGAAAAGCCACGAGTGAACAACCTTGTAGTTACGAACAACCTTTTCTGAAGGACCAACACCATACTAATTGCTTTTGGGCTATGTTTAATTTAGTGAGACACAGAGAAAGCTGTTCGTTTGGACGTCATCCTGCAGCCAGAGGAACCTGAGAATGGAGATTACTGATAACTAGACATGGCTACATACCAATACCAAAATACCCTACTAAATACTTTGTTGAAAGGTTTTTTTTAACCATTCCTCTGAAAGGCAAATGCTAGCTCATTTTGTATAAAATAATTATCGACTGCAGAAATAACAACTAATCACATACCAGTCTACAAAAATAAATATCACTGTAACCTACCAAATAGCACAAAAAATACTACATATTTGCAATACAGGTATGCACCTCATAACTTTCGTTATGTGTTATGCTTATTAATATTATAACCTTATTATTAAGGTTATTAACTTACTTGACCAATATATTAACTTGCCAGCTACATTAACTGTTGAAATGCAGCAGTTGTAATGATGTAAAACAACGCAGGTAAGCTGATGCACCACAGAGCGTAAAAACAAGTGGAGTAGGAATTATTGCGCGTTTGCAATGCAGCGCACCAGAGTTAAATATGCATGAGAGCCCACAGTATTGTGTGCATCACATGAATTGATGCAGCTTTCTCCGTTGTTTTTACTCAGAAAGACATGTGAATGACACGTCCTCACCATCATTTGTGAATCTCAGATAATCAATCTGCTCTGTTTTGCAGCCCTATAAGCAAAACCTTGGTTCTTATAGGATGAATATATAGCAAATATGATTTTTATTTTAATTCCATAAATATGTTTTGGAAAGAGAGGGTGAGATGAAGTGAGAAGGACAGACAGGAGAGGCTGAGTCAGTGTCAGAGACAATTTTACCCATCTTATATAGAAATCAGGGGGAAAAAATTATATATATATATATATATAGCATAAAATACAACAAAAGGTCATTAATAGAGGAAAATGTATAAAAGAAAAAGAATGCTTACTAAAAATATAAAGAGTTTTGCATGAGAATGTAGGAAATAGTATAGATGTTTACTCTCACCTTGAGCATGCGGATCTCTCGCAGCGCTATCCTTTTAATGACAGGATCATCCTCAGACTCAACAAACTTTTTGATGGCAACAATCTGGCCCGTGTCCTTATTTCTGCACTTGAACACGACTCCGTACGAACCCTCTCCGATCTTGGCGATCTTCTCATACTTCTCCATTGCTCTGTCTTTTCAAACTTCTGGTCCTTTATGAGCTGAAAACAATATTTAACATTTAACTTATTAGATCTTTGCTGCTTGTGATTATATGAAATCACTGCTTGTGATTATATGTAAATATTAGATGCCACTCATTTAAAATAGCAAACGTCTGCCTTTGATTTGCTATTATAATAAGCCGTTTTTATTTGGTCTTGCTGGCTTGATGTCTGGTATCTTGAAGTGTTAGGTAATGTGTATTATGATTCATAATATGAGTCATATTCGAGGAAAGCTCCTGCAGTGATTGTATGGATATACGTTTTTTTTTCGTAATAACACCTACCTGATATAATTACCTCCAGTGGCTTACTGCTTTTATAAAATGCTGATGACAAAAAAATAATAAATTGACTAAATACATTGGTGTTTCAAATAGAAATACATTACTACTAACATTTCTACAATGCAAGTTAGCAATGTAGCCGCTTCCAGGTCAGTCTTTGCAATCCTTACACGCTTACAATCCAAGCAATTGTGAGTTAAGGGCCTTGCTCAGGGAAACAAAACAGTAGGTGCTTGGTATTTGAGCCATGGACCTTCTGGTGCCTTAAATGCAGAAGTTAAATATAACTGCACAGTAGAAGAATTGTAGGAGCTTTCCAGTTCTGGACTAAGTTCCAAAAAATCCAGTATTCACATCTCATCTCTGCCAAGCTGCTGGGTTCTTGCAACTGCTTGGATTGTAAGACTGTAGACTCTATCAGTTGCAAGATTCTGTGGATAATACCGACTGCTAGATGTCTAAATTTTACACATTTCTACTTTGTGCGTTAATGATGCCAAAGCAATCGGCTATGCTATTACGTTTTTTTTCCTCTGCGCACCAATCAACGAACAGTCGCGTCGTTCATTTATAGTCCTCTCCTCATTCATTTTTTTTGTATTTAATTTTGAAAGGCAAATTTTTTCTTTAATTCACGCCACTGTTAATTCTCCAATTACATAAAAACTGACCTACAATGCACATATTTGCAATGCAACGGTTTATGAGTATTAAAACCTAGCACTATATTTGTTTATTTAATGGTGCATCAGTGGCTATTTCAGCAGCGCGCACGCGCACACACACACACAAAATATAGGCATCATATATATATAACCAAGGACAATCCTTGGTTTGGGGCGACGGTCCCACCGAGCCACCATGCTTCCCGCATTACCAGTTGTTGTGAGGCAGTCATGGGTATTTGAGCAATTTTACAACGGACTCGAGCTCAGATCAGATGTTTCAACCGAAAATGTCCGTTTTATAAAATGATCTAAAACAATCTCTTATTCGCTAATAACAATCAGCTTCTAAATACACAACAAAAATGTAACGTATATTTCGGTAATGCAATAGTTCCACAACTTTGGATTCCGTTTTTGAAGGCCATTGTCGTGTTTGTACCTATATAACCAGTTCCTCCTGCGTTTACTGAACAGAAGTAAATACAAAAATATAAAACATGGGTACGTTTCCTTTGGGAGTGTTTCACTACTAAACGTAAACAAGTCCATATCCATTATACTAGTTTATGACTACTGGACAACTACTACAGCGGAAATCCCGAGTTATAACTGCAAACAAGGGACAGTAAACAACGTAAATGAAAAAGAGCTGCTTACCTGTTCCTGCGCTCTACCGCTCCGTGCCGTTTGTCCTAGGAGTTCTGGAAGACTGAGCGTTTAGTGACTGTCAGTGTGTGTATTTGTTATGCAGTGAAAGCCAGTGTGGGTGTGTGAGGTGATCAGAATGAGCTCAGTATTTACATGCAGCGTAGTCCCCATAGGAACACCACGCAGGCTCCACCTTCTCCTCGCGTAGTGAACCTGCACAAGAGGAACTACAAGAGGTACTGAGAAGGCCACGTTTAGCACGAACGATTTCACAAGGCACGATTCATTTGCTGCTTACAGAGGAACGCGTTTTTGTATAGATTGCAAGAAATGCCCAATAACCACCAAGTCCATGCCATAAAGGTACGGTGGCTGAGTCTACAGGTCTGCACAGTTCCAGGACCAGACTTTCAGCCGACTCCAGCATATTGCACATGGAAATCTCACCATGCACTGGTATGGACCGGCTGTTCAGCTGGAATGCTTGGACCATTTCAAATCAATGGGGTCATTTTCAGTCTCCTGCTGGGCCAGTAGAACTGCTGGTTTAGAGTCAATTAAGTGTCTGACCACCGCAGTACTAACATCTGCCAAACCACAGAGGCCTTCTCTTAGCAGTAATCTCAGGGAGAAGAGTAGGCATTTTGTGTCAGGCTGCTTTGTTATCACTGCTGACTATTTTGGCTTGTGCAATGTTTGAAGCTACTGCATAGGGCAGAGTAAACCCCTAATCTTGCTTCTGTGCTTGATCGAACTCATCTGTATGCAGCAGTTTCCAAATCTCAAAGTTTCCACTGTGACCCTGTCCCGCTTCTATTCACACAGTGATGGCAGTGTACTTCCTGCATAGCCAGAATAGATCATCAGCATTAGCATGCAGTTTTCCAGCTATATAGTGTACTGGAAAGACTGTCATGTGGATTGCTGCAATCTGAAGAAGAACAATGTACAATAATGAACAATCATATTGCAGAATATAGTCCAAAGAAAAGAAAAAGACAGAATAGCCAGTGTGCAGCAGTTCTCCGAGTGAAAATACCTTGTTGATGCCAGACTGGTTTGTGGTGACAGAAACATAACAGTAACTCAAATACTTCTTACAACATGTTACACAGGCTCATTAAAATGGAACAGAAGACTGAAAAAAATCTTGCATGGTCTGAATCTTGCATAAGTCAGTATTTCCTGCTGTGCAATTCAGGTGGTCGGGTCAGAATGTGGCATAAACCACATGAAAGCATGATTCAGTCCTGTGTATATCTGTGTGTGTGTGTGTATGTATATATATACACACATATATATATATATATATATATATATATATATATATATATATATACACACCCACACACACACAGAGATACACATACACACACACACACACACACACACACAGCCACCGAC
>JAUZST010045734.1:0-25773 GCA_034779995.1 Parotocinclus haroldoi
ATATATGGGAATTAAGATGCCGTATGACAACACTGGTTAAAACAGGCTCAACAGACAAAGGGCTCGAGTGAGTAAAAAAGGGAAATTAATCACTTTTTGTGCATGAGTTCATCACATTCTGATTAATCAGGTCCGGAGGTGGAACTGATGCCCAAACGACCTTGACAAGTGTGATATTGTCTCAGCCTCTCATTCCACTCAACTGCATGATCAAATTCAGCAGCAGATATTAACATATACAATTACAACTACAACTGAAAGACTTGGGTATTCTTCACCGTTGTGGTTCTTTGCTATCACATTTCTGCCTTCATAGCAGTCAGGCATATATTTAATTTTTAAAGCTCCAACATTCCCATTTGGGTTTCATTATGCAAGGTATATTATTGTTCAAGACGTTCATTTTTAAAAACATCAGTTTTAACTATATGTATTTCTCTGGCAAATTTGAAACGGATCCGCTTCCCAGCGATGCCCGGGGCATGATTGTGGAATGATCTTCTCCACCCCCAAACACAGCCATTACTTTAATGAGCGTGCATTGGGTTGTTCACCATTGCTCCGCCGTGCTTAAATGCAGATCAGAGGTCAGCATGTTCAGCAATCTGTGGTTGTACTGACTATTCAAAGAAAACAGAGGAATAGTGACGTGACGGCTGTAGAGTGCCCACACAGTTCCTAATGCATCCTCCATCTGAATGTTAGTTGTAGTATGTGGGTGATTCATGCATTTTCACCAGTGAATCCATTGTACAGTTTTGAGTGCATGTGTAATTTGCTGGTGTTCTTTTTGGTGTGCTGATAACGTAATTGGCCATCTTATGATAGCCCAGTTGTTATTTTAATGGCTGCAAATGGTCCCTCTTTATGTAAAATTGTGTTGCAGTCCAGCCCTCAACTCATGAACAAATACAGTTCCAAATGTATCCCGTGCCCTTGTGAATGCACACCATTTAGTGTCACCACACCTCATAGTTAGTATTTAAACGAAGTGACAATTCAGATTGACCTAAAACTGATACAGTCTAACAAAGTACTATCCATGCAATTGTGGGTTAAGTATCTTGCTAAAGCCAAGGTAACATTATGCATTTTTGACTGGTAAATGTCCTTAAAATTGCTGGTAATTTGTCTGTATTTTTACAGTTTGGTGTATTTTCTAATTATCTGTTGTCAGCACCAAAAGGTCTACATCCTGTAGTTGGCATGACATTGAAGCCAGTCTGTATAATGCTGATATGCATATTTTGTCATTATTTTATTCAATTTTTTTTATTTATTTGCACTATTAATTTATATGATATAGTTTTATATTGTTTTATCATATGCTTCAAAATATTACATTTGATCTAATATACAGCATTATTATATTTTATCTCTGGTAATATTAATTTAGCTTCTGTTTATTTAAACTGTTTCTATTAACTTATTTATTACATTTTAAATAATAATAGTTCATTTTTCCTCTTTACCGCCCAAGGAAGTTTGGTTTGGTTTGAGTCTTGGTACTTCCAAAACTTTATTACAATGAGTAGGGAGTTTTTCCTTGTCACTGTCACTCTAGTGATGCTCAGTTTGGGCTTAAGATTTGACATCAGAATTTAGTAGAAAGTTGTAAAGCTGCATTGAGTCACTGATCCATTGCAAAAAGCGCTATAGAAATATAAGTCTAAAACTTGAATAGTTTAACGTATGTTCTGACTTTGATTTGAGTTAATAAAAAATGATCTTTTTATTTTATATATGCTATATTTGATATATTCTATTTCAAGTTGGATCTGGCTGTTCTTGTTTAGACTGCACTCCTGCGCTGCATTTTACCCTTTCACTTTTTCTTTTTCTTTTTTCCCCCACTTTCATTTCTAGACCAGTTGAAGTGACTCAGTGGATGGGGTCTAACTGTGAGCTCTTTTGTACTCCTTTTAAAGGCCAGGGTAATTTCTAGAGATGTGGGAGCAGGTGAAGGGGCCAGTGGTAAATACCAGTGTCATTCTTGGGAGACGGACCCATAAAGTCTCCTAACCACAGATAAATTGTGGCTTACAAAGAGATATATTAGCACTGCCCAAAAGTAAGGGCTGGTGAGCAGCAGTGCATGGGATAAGATTTATTTAGACAGGCGGTTTTATGTGGCGTATCACAATGTAGAGTATCTACTGGAGTACATATAAGCTATGTAGTGCACTATCTAGTCTAGTGGATCTAGACTTGCTAAATAGAAAAATACATGGACAGATAAGAGGAAAAGCTTTAGCATTCTCTCTTGGGCACCATGTGGGCACATAAAACAAATTTTGGGTGGGTTCTTCAGACTATGGAAAGTACACAGCTCTAAGTTTGCCAGGTCTACTTGAGCTACTTGATCAGAGCTCTTATGGACCAAGGTACTTCAGTTGTGGCAACCATTTTTTTTATGTTTTTTTATTACTAGTACTACTTATGTACTAAAAAAGTACTGAAAAGTACTACTTATGTTTCTGAGAGCAGCAAAAAGCAAAATGCACAAGTACTACATGTAATACCAACTACACACAGTACTGTGCAAAAGTCTTAGGCCACCCTTAGATTTCTTATTTTAGCAAAGGTATGACTGGACCCAAAAACCCAGGTACAAGGTTACATTAATACACAAGGTTACATCAAAACTAGTCATACAAACTCAAGCTGTGCCAATTTGGCATAACCAGTTGACCTAGTGCATGCCATTGGAGTGTCATTAGAGTACCAGGAGTAAAACCCTTCCAATACGTGGAGGACCTGAATCCTCACAGAGTCTGAGGTCGAACCAGGGATGCTGAAGCTGTGAGGCATCCGCACTAACCACTGTGTCACTGGGGATTCTTCTTAAAATGCAAAAGCTGACTCATTAAGAAAACATTATGTAATAGAGCAGAAATAAAACATGTGGCTTGACTTTGCTTGACTAATCAGCTTCTCTGCACCTTGGCTCCCCAAGCAGAGCTTGAAGCCTGACCACAAGATGAGACAGCCCTAACTTTCTCCTTCCTACTCTCCAGTGCCAGACATTTGGCTCAGACATTTTGTCCAATTATATGCCATTTTGAAGCAGCATCTATCTGTATGTGCGAGCTGCAGGTGCTCGGAGGTGGTGTTTTCAGCCTTGTTAGACATGGTCCTCTCTGGCTGTCACCTGCTGCCGTCTCTTTGACTGACCTTTCATCAAGCTCCAGCCCTCTTTCTGCTTAGTCTGATTAGCTCTGATTTGGAACTGAGCCTTGCGGTTTGAGATTTGCCCATGACACAGGCTTCTAAGCTGACTTTGAACTGATTCATACAGTCAGCAGGAACGACTGTATCAAGGGCAGGAAGAATAAAGCATTTCCTCACTGGAGGCGGAGAGGGAATTATAGTCAGCCAGATGCCAGGCTTTTGCATGCTGCAAAATGTGGACGGAGAAAACATTTTCATAATGGTCTTGGCCAATATCCAATGCTGGGAGGTAAAGGCCTCTGCAGGTGGGGTGTGCATGATTAAAACTGTATGTGAGTGAGTAAGACAGTGAGTGTGTTTGTGAGTGTGGTGAGAAAGACTGTGAAAGCTCGCAGTATCTCAAATCTTCACCATCATTGCTCGAGCTGGTCAGGCTGTTACCACAGCTTACTGCAGTGCTCAGATCCATCTTATAAATGGCATTAAAACAACTTGCCCCATATAATGAAATGAGATGATAATGGGTTAATCTCAGACATAAAACCATATAAGCATCCACGAAATGACCATCTGTATACTATAGTGCTCACAAAATGCAACCGTAATGAAATATCCTCTCAGTTTTGTGAGCCGTGTATTATATTAGGTTCCCATGATCTATCCCTGTCTTAAAGTCATTACTGTGTGATCCTCTGGGAGAAAGGTATGGTGCTGAAAATAATTAGAACAAATTCGGAGACTGGAGAACCAGGGAAAGCACCTTTATGCGTTTTATCTCTAATCCTAGGCGTCTAAATATCCTCAGATAAATGGAGGAACTGCTGTGTTGCTACTCTCTCTGGAAATTGGCATTCTGCAAAGATTACACCATGTGTTACAGCAAAAGACTTTTCAGAACTTGCTGAATTTTCTGTTCATGCGTTCATTGGGAGAAGCACATTGACTGTGCGATGGTGTTTTAGGGCCAACTTTTGAGAATAAAAGTTAGAGAATACCTTTTTGTTTTAGGAATAAAGTCGAAATATTTTGAGAGTTGTAATAGTTGTAATATTTCAAGAATATTTTTTTTTTTTTGTGAGAGAAAGGTTGTGGTATTCGAGAATAAAATCTATTTCGAAATAAAATGTACTGTATGTTGAGAATAAAGTCATACTATTATGTGAATAAATTAGTATTTTGAGAATAAAGTCATACTATTTCGCTAATAAAGTCGAAATGTTAACACTGTAGCCTAATTGTGTAAATGGGGGATGTATAGGATTTAAACTACACTGCTTACAAAATTTTGAGGATATATCAGTAAGGGATATTTAAGTTTGAAGTAGCCCCTCATTTTTGTGAGCATGATATAAGAAAGGATGTGCTGCTGGCTATGCACTGGCCTTCCTGCGACCCTGACCAGGAATAAACAGATAAGAAAGTGAATGAATGACTAAAGAAAATAAGGAATGAATGAATATAATAAAGAATGAACAAAGAATTGACCAACGATACTGTTCAATATATCTGGCACATATCCCTTAATGAAATATCCTTTAATTTTTGTGAGCAGTGTGAATGTTCTGGCACATCAGAATCCGATTAATATGAGTATAAGAACTGAAACGGTTAAACAATAAAACTGAGTTTAATCGGACGGTGGAATCCAACAGATTTGGATGTCAATGCCTCTTTTGCGGAAGGAGAAGTTGTAGGCAGAGTTGATCTATAAAGCTATCAATGGTTACATCATCATGCCATTCAAAGAGGGCATGTAGTTGCACAAGAGACAATTAGAAATACACTAAATGTTCCACAGCATCTTCAACAGCACCAGTACAGTGACCTCAGCCCCAATGCCTT
This sequence comes from Parotocinclus haroldoi, assembly GCA_034779995.1. Taxonomy (NCBI): domain Eukaryota; kingdom Metazoa; phylum Chordata; class Actinopteri; order Siluriformes; family Loricariidae; genus Parotocinclus; species Parotocinclus haroldoi. The sequence goes on from JAUZST010045734.1 coordinate 5,014, forward strand.
AATGCCAGTCCATTCATATGATAAATTAAAGATATCCAGCATTGCAATCAGTGGATGCATTGATGGGAAGGGCAGGAACAACCCAAGACGGGACGCCAATCCATCTTAGGGCACATACACAGTCATGCACACAATCACACATTAAGGACCACTTTTAGAGACACCAATTAACCTAACATGCATGTCAATGGACTGTGGAAGAAGTCTATATATTTTATGCTATTAGATAAATCCTCAACTTATCTTTGTACTTACTGTATAACTGTATATCTTAGGTAGTTACTATTTACGCTCTTCTAGGTGGTTGCTTTTGAAAACTGCATTTTCAAATTGCACATCGGACATAAATTCAGAAAAAATAAAAATAAACACATTCATACCCACTGAAAAAATTCAGGGCATAATAAAGGGTATGCTAAATGAGGCGTGGTTGTTTTTCTTGAAAGACTTTTGATTTTAATTAGCTGTTTGTGCGGCATGTTGTATATGTTGTATAAATATACTGCTCACAAAAATTAGGGGATACTTCAAAATGAAATCTCCCATAATGAAATATCCCCTAATTTTTGTGAGCAGTGTAGCTTTTGAATATGTTGTGAGTCTGTACTTCTTACTTGATAGATTAGAAAGTAGATTATTTGATCTGCAAAGTCATTGTAAAATAAAGGGGAAAACACTGGCAGAAATTCACAGTGATATGTTTTGCACAGCAACAATAGTAGCTCATCTAAACTGTAATGGAGGAGCATCATGACTAGGGTTGGGTACTGTTTGCGTTTTATTGATTCAAATTGTGCAAGATAGATGTCAAAATGGCAAAAATGAAATGGCTTCACAAGTAATAGTTTTTACGTTAAGCTTTTTTCTTTCCATCTTAACCTATTACAAGTAAAAAGCTTAACATGGCTTAATGTACTAAAGCAGTGACCTAGGAACACCAAACTTCTATCCGTTACTAATAGAGACAAGTAATATCTACTGCTGAAATGATGAACATGAGGTCCAAAGGGAAAGTAATCTTTTTGTGTTTTACTTGTAATAGGTTTAAATGGGAAGAAAATGCTTAATGGAAAAATTTGTTTATGTTTATATTTATCGTTTCAGCAGAAGTTACTTATAACCTGTTGTAATTAAGAAAATTTTAGTATTAATTGTTATGCTTTATAATGAAAGGCTCACATGTTTTGCCTTCAAATAGAATACTTCTCTGTAAATAAAGATAATAATAATAATAATAATAATAATAATAATAATAATAATAATAATCAATATCATCATCATTATTATTAGTGGTAGTAGTATTTTACTGTTACTACCCCTAATAATAATAATAATAATAATAATAATAATAATAATAATCATCATCATCATCATCATCATCGTCATCATCATACAAAAATGCATTTTACAGACACATTCTCAGACGTAATAAAAAGATCTCTTTTATTTGGATGTGGTTTACGTTCTAAATACATTTATTTGTCTGCATTGTATTGTAGCGTACTAGCTCTGTTCATGCCCCTTTGGCTAGGTCTCATTTAGATCCATGAGCTGTTCCAGCAAATCTATTGGCCCAAATGAGATCAGCTTTAATAAAACTATAGTAATGAGCAATATCAGCACGCCAGAGGTTCCATCAGATGGGGATTTCTCCAGTCTCATGAGGTAATGTCACTGAATGCCTGCCTTTAATGCTTAGAGGGCTTTCATATATCACCTGTTTATCGACTGCAATTCTTGGTTATATTAAAGCCTCCCAAACCTTTTGAAATGCATGATGCCTTACTGCCGTTTGGAAATTGACACACCCTCGTCCCTCATCCAACAAACCCTATTCCAGTTCTAAATTAGTCTTGTTTTGGCTGAAGCTGCATGACAGATTATATGAACAGTCATGTTATTTATGTTGAATGGATTTTTTGACCTATTTTTAAAGATCAGGCATCAGTGTCTCAAGCATGGTCTTGTGATGTATATGTGTAAATGTATAATAAATGTATACAACCAACTCACAACTCAAACAACGTAAAAAAACATGATTACTTGTCACATAGACACTCTTTCACTCATTGTGACATAGACACTCATTCATGCTGGTCTTCCGATCTGTACAATCAGACCCCGACAACTCATTCATATGCAGCAGCTCATCTGGTTTTCAATTTCAATCAAGTTTTCTCATGTCACCCCACAGCTGCGTTCACTGCACTGGCCGTATCAGATTTAAAACCCAGACTCTCACCTACAAAGCCAAAAATGGACCAGCACCATCTTACTTAAAGGCTTAAGGGGTGGAGTGAACTTCGAATGAATATTCGAATGGCTGAGTCTCTTGCTGTCTTCAAGCGGTGATTAAAAACTCACCTTTTCACTCAACTCACCACTGCACTTAAGTGAAGACTGAAAATGCAAAAAAGAAAAACTATTCGCTTGTGTGTTTGTTGATTTTACCTACATCAGATCCCAGCTGGTTCTGGTTGGATTGTATTCTTGGTCTATTGCTTATTTGTACTACATGACATTTTGTGTACTAGGAAGAACACAAATGACTTTTGAAAGATTTAGTAGAAAACCTACGTCATTTTGACCAACGTTGACCCAACACACCATAACAGATAACATGTTTGAATGAAAATAATGAAACATTATTCCAAATTGTCAACAAGAAAACATTTTTTGGGCACATAGATAACGTGGTGATCGTAAGTGGGTAAGGATTCTTGTCTGAGTATGAGATTGGTATAACTAACACAGATAGCTGGTTATAGATAGTACAAACACCTTTATTCTGGTTTACTGTGGTCTATGAAAGGTGCTACATACATTTTTCTAGCTTTCAAGCATTTTTCTAACCTTGCTTTGCGTAGCCTATAAATGCAGGTAATGAGGGTCCACTTTTGTCCAATCTACCATTCCCAGTCTGACCTTGCCAATGCTTTTTGCAGCACTCCTTAATCAGAACTACGCATACTGTGCATTATGAGTTGAGACTTTTTGCAAGGGAAAATACACTGAGAATATTGCCTCACTTCTATAGCACAGATGTAGGGAAAGAAACACTGTATCTGAATTTAATAATGGTTACATTTGGTACTGTCTTGGTTTTGTATATTTAGTGATCAGAGACACAACACACAGCCATAATGCTGATCCTTCCTCTTGCAGCCGTTCAGCTCTGAACTCCCTTGTTTCTCCTTTCAAGTTTCAGTCCTTTTGAGAACCAGTTTGTCGTCTTTATTTCCATTTTAATTAAAGATTTTCTATTGTAAATGACAACTGACCTGTAATTAAATCTGCTTAACCTATACATTGTCATTTGCTGTATGGTAAGAGATCCTGATTCAATTAATTTCATGCAGAGTGATCGCTCTAGGGTAACCAAGTACACCGGAAAGGCTTTGTCCGAAAAAAAGCATTGCACGTACTTTAGTGGCTCGAAGGCAGGAAGGAGGCTCCAAATAATCACATATATAGACGCATTGCCTTTCATCTTTTTCAACCTGAATCATTGTAAAGTATTTCTTTTTCTGGCTCGTCCTTTGCGCTTCAGAATTGTTATTTCTTGGCAGCATTTTAACGCAGACAAAGCAAGGTGCCTGTTATGTAAATCTACTTGTTAAGAAAGAAATTTGAGGGGGAAGCACATAATCTGACTCGATCCACCAGGAATCCCAGCTGATATGGTGTATAATGCGTTTAAATCACATGAAATATTAAAGGATTAACCACAATAATGTGTCTCTTCTCCTTCGCTATGACACTATCAGCTGAATTTAATATTTTATTCCTTTAGGAACCTTCTACCTGTTCACATTTTAAACCTGCCAAGCAGCAGCAGAAAGTGCAATTCTGGGAGACACAATAACAGTTTTATCTTATCTGTAAAAAGCAGGCGATTGCTTTAAGACAAAATGAGAAGCCTGGCTATTCCTAAAATTGACTTAAAATGTGACAATATATTTTTTTCACCCAAGTAAAATGTATTCTTTTTTGTAGAATCGGTGAGTACAGATTGCCTGTACCCAACAACGAGCCAATAGACACACACTCGTGTGCTGAAAAGTGTCACTTAGCTTAATAATGTGTCTGAGTGATTGATTAATAATGAGAAATAATTAACTGAAAAAGTAAAACTTTCGTTTATTAAGCATGATAGATAAACTTCAATGACTAGACACTTGCTCTATGCTAGTTAGATTGCTAGGTATTGTGCTAAACAAAGAATAAAATTAGCACAGCAGCACTGCCCTTGAGTGACATAACTACAACTGAGAAAGATAATGATAGATAATGACTCAGAAAGATAATGAATTAATGAATGTAGCTGCAGGACTCATAGTCATGTACAACAACACTACTGTGGCTACTACCATTTGATTTCAATTACTTAAATATTCTTTAGATTTTCACATTTCTCAGGTGCCTGCATCCATGACTTGCAGATGGGCTTTGTCTTTTCTTTAACACTAGATTTATTGGGATATCCCAATTCTGGACACCACTTCCAAAGCATTGGGGGGCTATGGTTTGGGCCCAAAAGTAACTCAAAATCACCCAATTACAGACACAAGCAAGCACAGACACAATACAGTGCAGAATCAGGGTTTATTTAATATAATTGCCACACACATAGCCTCATGTAAACACATACAATTCTTAGGTAGATAGAGGTAGGTACACCCTCGACACGTACTAGGTAAGTCCAGAACCAGGTCCAGGGGTCCTAGAAGCATACCAACTGGGGTAGGAGCTGATCCAGAGTTTGAGAGGTCAGACAAAACAGAAACAGATCCAGAGTCCATGAAGTTTTCTTGAAGAGTCCTATGACGCACAGGGGGCCATTAGCCGACTGTTCATATGTAAATGAATGGTGTGTCAGCGCACATTTCCCCATGCTAGCACAACTGCGCCTGTCTAAAACTCTGTTAGGTGAGGGCGTAGATAAGTACATCTTCAGTGGTCACCACAGTAAATTATTTTGGGTCAGTACATAAAAGCATCTTGTGTCTTCTTTGAGCATTGAGGAGAAGGTTCAGTTAAGCCACATTTGAGTCTTGAGTCTATCATGTCTAGTGACACAGGTAACATGGGATTATATTAGTTAATCCAGTTGGGAGTCAGATTTACAAATGACAGACTCCTTCAGCATGGCCAGAATACTTATTAGCATTTATTACAGTTGTGAGAATTGTGTTTTTGACCTCCACCAAGCTGTAACTGTCGGGCTGTTGGGCCTAGCCTGTAACCTTCAACTGCCTGGCTGCGGCAATTCCCAAATTATCCATAGGCTAAAAGCAGTAAAAGTTTGCGTGAGTGTTGCCAAAAGTGTGGAAAGTGTGGATTTTGGAAAGTATCTTAGTTCGTAATCTTAGTTAGTATGCTTTGTCACATAGACAATATTCAATAAATTCAATAGACACTATCCAAAATGTAATCAATCGACATAATTAATTCAGCACTTTTCATTTCTTCTGCTTTTGCTTAAAATGAAGCAGAGGAAATTAAAGCATGGACTCTCACCATGACTCACTCTTGTGCTATCTGTTCTCACTTCATTTCAACCAGTCTTGAAATGGCTGGTGTGACTTGCTGCTTGGAGAATGAAAATGTCACATTAGGCCTGAAACCTGGCGAGATGGAAGCGTGCAGGAAAGAGATTGTTTGGATAAGATAGTGTGGCGTTCTACATGCGACCTTTATTGCACTGACCTGCAGAAATCAATACACGCCTAATAAAGAATCCATTCGGACAGTTGGCAACGCGGTACCTTCTTCCTACACGGTTCACACGTACATTAAACACACGTCCAAAGTCCGTTTATTTATATCATACCTGCTTGAGGAAGGAGACACACAGCCACCATTGGACGCAAACAGTTTGCGTGGTTGCGTGGTATTTGGAGAGGAGGTCATGTAAGGCTGTATTGTTACAGCTTATAAAAGACTCATCCTGCTGTCTGTGTCTAATGCAGCACACTGACCTTGGTGATTTCTTCATTCAGACAGCCAGGTCACCAACTCACATGCCAGCTAAAAATATTTCTTGACAAGAGCAAGCTGGCTGGCTTCGAAGCCCTGCAGTCACAACATTAGAAAGTTCACACGGTATGAAGCTGTGGCCTCATCATGATTATTTACACAGCTCAGATGGGATTATGTTAGTTACACACTATAACCTCTAAACAACACTGGCCTGGGGGAGCTTTTACATATCTTTTATGATTTTTCAGATGAAGTTATGGTTTGTTTGGCATGAAAATCCTTGTTTGAAAAAAAAATCCTAACGACTAACGACTTTTAACGCCGATGTAACTCCCACTCCCAAACATTATTATGTTCATTTATGACTTCTATACATAGAAATCTCTGAAAATGAGCAACTGATTACTGCAATGTTGACTAAAATTAATGTGTTTTTTGTTTTATTTATGTTCATCTGATAATATGAGATTTAGTGGAAATCTCTGGAAATGAGCGACCGATAAATGCAATGTTGACTACAACAACTATGTTTTAATTGTTTGTTATGTCTGTTCACTTTCCTCTGATAATGTGAGATTTATTTTGTAAAGGAGGATGTTTACATATCCACCCCACTCCTGTGACTCGGAGTTAGAAGCTGGTTGCTGGAAAGACCAGGGCTCAGTTCTACAAAGCTTCTAAAGTGAATATTTTACCTAGAAAACCTTAAAATAAGGTCTGCTGCACAAAACATCTGAAGTGTCTCCTTAAGGTTTCCCTGCACACTTAAGGTTTTTTCCTTAAGTTGATATTTTCCCTTAAGGAACCCCTGAAGTTCGTTAAAGTGTTGCACAAAGCAGATTAGTAACCACATTAAGGAGAATAACTTAAGGAGAGTTTATGGAGATATGTAGTAACACTCTCTTGTTTCATAATTGGGAGAACCTACTAGAATGATGAGAAGCTCATTTTAAATCAGCAGTCACAGCATCTAGAGTTGGATCGCGCTACTTTCCATAGCTCTGCTGTTCCTGTTGCATTGTAATTAATTGTAAAGCTTTTGTGCATTTACTAGTTTTATCAGCTTTCAGGCCGTGGGTTCATTCAGGAGGAGAAAAGGTAGTGAGATAAATATAATAAAGGAATCCAGGAGACATGATATTTAAATGTATTTGGAACCATTTTTAATGAAGCAGACTGCTTAATTACATCGGCTGTAGTACAGAATGTAGAAGCAATGCTTTTCTTCTGCGCCCCCTCGAATTTGCTTTTTAATGCATCCTTTTTTATCATATTCCTTTAGTAGAATAATCTTTTTGTCCTCTGGCCAGTTTGTCTTTTTCTCTTCCCTTTTTCAGAGTTGTGAAATGATGCGCTGATAAAGGGCGTGATAAGCCCCAACAGCACTTGTAAACAAATTGTTTCCATGGAAACGGTAGACTTTTCCTCCTGGAGAACCGTTTTCAGTAACACATAACATTTAACACATATCTATAGCTAAGGAAATCTCTTTAGGCATAATGTGCAACACTCTTAAGCTATTTCCTCAGCTAAAGAAAAATCCAACCTTAAGTGTCATACTTAAGCGGAACTCTTAAGGTGCGTTGTGCAACCGGGGCCAGTCCCCTGATGACCGGGGCTCAAACCCACGGCTGGATTTAAATTATGCATGTCAGGTGATGTGGATAGGGGGCTCTGTAATGGACTGTGGTCACATCAAGAGATCACCTTCACTATACTATAAACGTTAGCAATGTTGTGAATTTATCTGCTGTACTTTTTCTGATTTATGGTGCAGTTTATATAATTTGCTGATATCCCATAGTGAATATCTCAGTGGTAATTGTCACATTAAACCAGACAGACTGTCTCTCCAGACTGTCTTTCTACAGTCATGCTTCACCAAATACAATAATAACAAAATGCATTGCAACAAGATTCTGTGTTATTTGTTCATCTCTCCCTTGAGGCATATCAACAATATGAGTGCATTCTAACGAGAAAGCGTGTACTGTATCTGCAGACCACATCATTCTCATTCTAAAAGTAAAACTTTTACAATCTATCCACCCAACAATCCTTTACTTTTTCCATCTAGAAATATATCCATTTATCCATCTAATCCTCCAACTGTACATCACTGTATTCTTTCGTCCATCATTTAACCCATTGTCCATGCAGACATCCCTTCAGCTAACCATAACCCTTTCACCTAGCTTCCTGTTTGCTTAACGAATCGCTGCAATCAGAAACTCTATTTTCTTTTGTTTATATTTTTGTGACATAGTTTATGTCCAGTATTATCAGGGGTGAAATTCATTTTAAATTGATATATTATTCACCATCCCAATTTTATGTCATTTTGCTTAATCAACTACTTAAGGAATGCGATACGAATAGAGATCATCTATTTTTTTTACATGTATTTTTATTATTTTATTCCAAGCTCCTGTCCATGCTCAAGTCAAGTGCATTTATCGTGTATATGTTAGTCCTGAACAATTTTTTCCTCCACGTGATGTAATGCACCATGTTGAGCATGAAACTCCACCCAATTATAAATTTATAGTTAACAGTAGTTTAGATAACTGCTTTTTTCCATTCTGTTCTGCTCGCTGACAAACAGTTGTGCAATTGACTCTATTCATCCACCTATCCATTAAACAGTACATTAATCCATCCATCTACCCACTATCCCTCCATCCATACATCCATTCATAATTGTTATATCCTCTCTCTTTCTCTCTCATTCATTTAATTAATCACTATACTACCAACCATCCTCTAAGCTATTCGTCTATCATTCTAACCAATCCATCCATCCATCTGTCCATCTTATCATCTATCCACTCCGTGATCAACTGATCAATTCATCCATTCATTCATAAAAAAACCAAATACTCCATCTATCCATTATTCTATATATCATCCACCCATCTACCCAGCCAATCACCTCTCCATCCAACCACCTATCAGTACATCTGTTTATACTTCCATCATACCCAATAGACATCCAGCCCGCCACAGCATTCCACCAATCCATCTAATCATCAATTCATCCATCATTCCTTCCATCCACACATCATGTCAGTTTATTCAAATGTATTCCACATTTTGGTAATAATGTGCGTGCCCTTCTTGACATTTTTGCATACATTAGAGGTGATGCCTGTTACAGCATTCCCATGAGTCATAGTGGTGTCACAGAAAATCCTCCTGCTGATTGATGCCGCTGCCTGAGGTCGCAGGTACCATCAGAGACCCCAGTGGTACCAAGCATTCAGAAACATAATACTTCTCACAAACATATTTTTAAAGTATAGAAAAACAGCCTTATCTTGGCTATTAATTACATACATGAACCTGCTTTAACATTTGGATCTGAGTTTTTGTTTTATACACAAATGTCTCTTAAAGTGCTTTACACCCTGGACTTCACCCCCTGGATTTTTTGGGACTCAGCGATAACATCTAACGTTTTCTAAGGTCATGAAGCATTTTAATCACAAATGAAATTTCTTCATAATCCATCACTTCATGGTCTTCACATTATGTGGTTTTAAACAGGCACGCTGATACTGGGAGCCATCTGCTATACAGTTTGAACCTACCAGAATTCTGTCAATTGCAATTTCACATGAAAAATAATATTCCTCTTCATAGTGGTTGCTTTTGTTTGAATATTTGGTTCATTTATCCTCAGTTTAAGCATCAACGGCTATTCATACAGCCACAGAGTTATATCACACATACTCAGATTGGACCAGTTTAGTGTAATCAGTTAAACTAATGCATATGTTTGGACTCATGTGGCCATGCAAACTCCACACAGTGCAGAACGGAACCGAATAGGGTGCCGAAAATTTGTAAGTAGATGTTGGGGTCAAAGGATTTTGCTGAATTACTTTTTTTTAATGTTTATTTCTTTAGCAACCAAAAGCTTCACTATGCTGCAGTGCTCAGAAGGCGACGCAAAATGGAGGAAGCAAAGACTTTACTGGTGTCCAAATATGGCCACATAGAAATTTGAAATGTAAGCAAGCGAGACAAGCTAGATTGATTAGACTTACATTACATTTACATTTATTGAATTTAGAAGGGGTCATTAGCCAGAGCGATTTCAAATTGAGTTGTGCAGTTACAGGTCATGTTCAAGGGCCTAACTTGGCTTAGCAGAGCCAGGATTTAAACCTTCTCCCAACCTTATGTTGAGATATCGGGTCTTAATAAGAAAGCCATGCAATTCAATGGTACATAATTCAAATGTGGTTTACTTTATCTATTCAATTTGTAGAAAAAACAATTCTACAACGCTTTAATTTCCCAAAAGGTTACCAAAATTTTGTATAAAACTGTTCCCTCAGCACTGAGCATTATGCCCTATTTAAAGGAAACGGTTTCTTTTTCAGAGCCTGGTATATGATATAAATGGTTTTCCCAAAATGATATCAGTCAAATTTTGATGATAAAAGAAATGAAAAAATTAAATATTACGGCCTCTTTAATGAGAACCATCTGCTACATTCATGTGCACTTATTCACAAAGCCAGCAAACTGAAAACAATATAATAACAACAGTAAAATGTAAACAGCTATGAGTTGAGCATGGTCCTTCACTTGAACCCCATCTGGAAGATCATTCTGCCAGCAGTCTTTCTGGCAAAGTCTCCATTAACTCAAGACGCAATGACATCTGCCCATCTGGTATCTGCACAATTCCACAAGCTGTGCAGTGTAATTTGGTGAACAGTGATGGACAGCAATCCTGAACCACAGGGTTTTTTTTGTTTCAAATAATGATGACCACTTCATGGTGTCTGGTCCTTCTAACTTCTTCAGCACTGCATTCTAACTTTGGCTGGGTGCCAATTATGTTTTTTTTTCCTTAAGAGAGAGACATTGAGGGATGAATTATCTGTAATATGCACCATCTGTGTTAATAAGCTCCGACAAGGGGATTCGCAGTGGTTCTTATGAGAAGTATTTTTGTGGTGTTACCAGAACTGCATGATCCCCTAGGTGGAAATGACATATGGATGCCAGTAGGTCTCGTCTCAAGCTGTAGATTTTTTGCTCCCAGATGCTGCTATTCCCCACTGGATTGTGTTTTAGCTACTGTGTGTAGCTTGTAACAAATTGCACAAGCATCCTCTTTGATTTTTGCGTGTGCATGTTCTAAGCAACAGACGTTTCCTAATTAATGCACTTCACAGCTCAGATAGGGTTTCATGCACTAAAGCTGCTCTCTATTGAAGGCAGTCCAGTCTCATGCAAAAGTTACATTACATGTTTATTCCCCTGAAAAGCCCTGCAAAAGGTTTATTAGTGAAAAATACCAAAATACAGAAATCATTTCATATATATCTTATTTTATATATTTATTTATACACACAGTCTGTGAACATGTGATCGGTGTATGCCTTTCGTTGCCAATCACAAAAACCGATCATCTGTACTTTGCAGTGCAATGTTGCGTCGTCACCCCTTTCCTTTTACACTGAGCAGGAGCATGTTTGCTTTGTGTAAATTTTACACGGTATGTGAGAGTGATGTCAAGGGATGTCACGTTTGCATCCTGCAACACATGCAAAAAAAAAATAAATACCTCAAGGGGGAAGCACATTAAAATGCTTCAATACAGCTAATTTAAAATTTAATTTAAAGAACAAAAACTTAGTGGAGAATGGTGAGTTTTCAAAGTCAGACTATTTGCCTATAAAGAGCCTTAATGGTTTTAGTATGTTAAAAATTGTGTTACTGTGAGATAAATTTGGGTTTTCCATTTGTTCGCCTGACTGAATAGTCAGATACAAGTATTTTGTATTTCTTCTCAGTAAAAACATGTTTTTGTCTAAGGTACTTTTATTGTTTATTTTTTCCAGATCACATAGCCAGTAGCACTCATCGTAACTAAATTGAAAAATTAACAGCCAGTCGATGTGATCGGTATTGGTGATCAGCACTCATGCGTGACCCTAATATATATATATGTATATGTGTATATGCATATCAAAAATCTCATATTGTAGTATAACCTTTTGTAAATGCAGCTTTCATTGTTCCTATTAACCTGCATGAACAGTTGTCATACATTTTGAGTATTTATGACCGTATTTGAAACCATGCATACAACATGAAAAAGGGGTTGGCCCAAAGATTGTAGTGAATCCTGGGAGATTTGCTTCTTTAATCAGTCATCATGGGAAACTCGCTGGTGGGAAAAGGGCGGTTGGTCATGAGGTCAAATTCAAACAAACCACAGCTCAATACATGAAGAGAAAGCACATAATAAAAGTCTGAAAAGAGAATCTGAATAAGTTATGCAGCCAAGTTACAGTACCCCTGTTACTTCACTGAATGTAATGAATGTAATTTAGTGCCATTTGGTGGTGCCAATACAATTTCCCCCTTCCATAATTACTTTTTTTATTGTAGCATAAACAAAGTCATAGATTAGGCAACTGAGGATCATAATTCATTTGTTCTTTCATTAATCTTTAGCTGTAAGGGAAAATGTGCTTCCAAAGACTATTTCAGAAACAATTGAATACTATCACTACTACCAGTACTTCTTTTACTACCACTCAACCAAAATACTGCTACTACTAATACCCTTCCCTGTTCACAGCACCTATAAAATCCATTTTAAAATGCTGACCCTCCATTTATACCAGAGAAAATGTTTGAACATGTACGGTACATATAGTGTTATATAAATATTATAACAGTACATACATTTTATGAACACAGCACAATATCTGTTATAACTACTATTATTTCTACCACTGCTCATTTTAGTACGACTATATTATAAATTGCCTTGAACTGCATTTAAGTCTATAGCAGAATAACTTTGAATCAGGACAAAGCCTTCCCTGTACATCTAATCAATGAATGGTGAATAATTGATTTATTCATTTACATATGTGCTTAATCCAATACCTAGTGGAGTAATAGAGAAAATGTTCTTGTGTACTAGATGCCAGGATGTTAATAGATCAGCGTTACCAGCGACCACTGTGGAGCAAAGCAAGAGTCTTCATGAAATAAAGGCCATTTCAATTGAGTTTTCTGATAATCAGGTAGAAACATAGCATAGAACATTTTAGAAATATTATTATTAATAATAATAATAATAATAATAATAATAATAATAATAATAATAATGCTGTTTAATTTACAGAGACCTGTAAATGCTCTCCCTCTTTTGAAATCTGTACACATTTGTGTCGGATCAACGTCAAACAGTGTCTAGGCTACTAAAATGTGGCTTTGTTGTGCCCAAATCTGTCTTTAACTGTTATGTCAGAGGTCAGTGATTGTCACAGTTAACATTGACAAAGGACACAAAGATTCCACACCCTAATGTAGACAAGCAGGGGTCCAGCAGCAGTCATCAGTTTGGTGAGATTGGTAGATCAATGGAAACAAAGCACATGGAAAGGAAATGGCAATTAAGGGCTCACTTGTTTAACCTGAAGAATGGATATTTGATTTACATACTGGAGACAGATCAACAAATTAATTGCTGTGGATAACAGGGAAGAGGTGTCCTGACTGTGTCGTAGGCACTATTCTAAGATGATTGTAGATTCTAAGAAGTTTAAAAATCCAGAATCCCAGATAAGGACATGATAGGGACCCACTATTATGAAGAGACATTTTTCTTGGATAGGGGTTGAACCCCCAAAAATGTATCATATAAAAAACTACTACGCAAGAAGCAAACACACCAGTCAGAGTATAGTGTGCACGTTGTTTTTGTTTGATGTATAAAAAGGGACACTAGAGTCGTTTTACCTTAAAATTAGCTGATTAAGGAAGAGTCTTGTTTAAAAAATATATAATAAGAAAGTAGATCCGCAATGTACCCCAGCATGTTCAAGTTCTCATCTTGATTTTGTTTATATGTTTTGCTTTACGTCGCTATTGGCATCAGTGGGCATCTCAGCGACACACAAAAGGCTGCATCTTACTGGAGTACCCGGAGTAAACCCACGCACGCAAGGGAAGGACACGCAGACTTTACACAGTAAAGACCCCACCCTGGGAACCCAGGACCTTGTTGCTGTTGGGCGGCTACCCACCGGGCCACCGGGGGGTCCTTCTTGTCTTGAACTTGCCATATTTATTTACTTGTGTTCACTGGCACCTTAAAGGTTAAATCTGTCTCAAGTTGACTCTGCCTTAAAGGATAAGACATACGTAGGTATAGGTTATTCACTTGCACTCACATTGGCCTCAAACCACCTGCTTTTCATTATTTCCTGTTTCATACACAGTACCTGTATGCCTAAGAATCTATGTTTATCATTAACAGTTCCGGTTTTGGCATGCTTGAAATCACCGCACACCTGCCTCATGACTTGGCATGTTGTATGTTCAGAATTTTTCTGATCCCCACTGTTTAATTGAGGTTATTATCAAAGCTGAGTTGCCGTAGCTTTCCTCATAGATGCTAAAAGGAAAACTGTGGGTTATTCCTCTAAACAGTAAGATTCCACTGCATCTGGAACACCTGTCACTGGGAATCATGTTTCAATCCCATGTTAACTCTGGTTGAAATTCTGGGAATTGCTATGTAGATTTACTGCCAGAAACGTTTAAGTCCGAGATAGGCACTGCTTTGTGGGTGGATTGCATACAAAAAGTCCTGTTTTCCATGAATATATTTCATTTGCATGACTGAGTGTACTGGCTGGTGTGAGTCCAGCACTGTGGATTTTGCTCTGTTTTCAAATAGTGCAAAATAATATTGACTCAGTGAAACTGATGCAGTGTCTCAGCTCCTAGTATAGTGTGACTTAATATCGTAAATATTCGCTATTTAAGATATAAGATGTGGTTATGAGATCATGGCACACATACACATACTGATTTAATATAGCAGGGATGTAACATGCAGGGCTCCATACATTAGAGTCTATGATTAAATATTTTATATTCAGTGTGGATTTCTTTAATTAAGAGTGTCTGGTGTATTCTTTTAAATGTGCAGTATGTCACATATTGAGTATAGTTTGTGCAAAAAACAGCAAACACCAGCGTTTTGGACGCTGATATGTTTGCCAAACAGCGTTACCTGGTAGGGTCATTTAGGAGGATCAACTCAGAGATTCTCAACTCATAGAGAACTGTGCTTAGCATAACATGTTCCGTACTTAATTTTTAAACAGAAAGAGTCTACTGTAATATATTCACTTGAGCTCAGTGCATCATAATTCCTTAGAGACTATGGGAGATTTCACACTTGGAGCAATTCAACTTTTCAAGTGGTCTGAGGCTGCTAATTCATGGTTACGTTTGAATATACGAGCAGATCAAAACCCTTCAAACACACCCACAAACCTACTCAGACCTTCTCCTGAGATTCTCCTGTGGTTTGTTAAGTAGTTTTGCATTATGAAGGTAAAATGGCCTAGTGCACTTTGGCATTTTGCTTTATATCCTGGAACGTTGGCCTTCCAGAGCTGTCTGTTGTCGATATGGCTCTGTAGCTTCTGGCTACTGGTTGTAGGAGTTGGGTGTGCGCAGGTCAGGTAACCTTATCATTTCTATATCTAAAACCTAAATGATATGTCCATGCAAATGCATCGATGTGAACGTCTCAGACGTATTCAAATCAAATAATAAAAGTAAGTTGATAGATAGCTAACCCTAGCAACACTGACCCTAACCCTTCCAAAAAAAAAACATTTCTATTTCTCTAGTACTCAGTAGTACTCTATAGTAGTAGTCTTAGTACCAGAAATGATCATAAGATATAGTCTATCATTTTCTTGTCTAATAAAAAAACTCCAGTGTGTTCTGTTCTAGATTTCTTTCTGATGTGTAACCTGCTTTGAAATTGATATGCAAATCATTATAATGAATATAGTCACGCTTGATGGTTATGATGAATATTTTCACGCTTGCAGACATGGTGCAAATACAAGTGAAAGACAAATGTGGACGCACAGACACTGTGCATAAAGCAACAGACGCTAAGCGGCTAGGCAAAGGGAAAACAGGTTAGTATGACAAGAATGGGAGAAAGTGCTAGGATACACAGGTTGGTGTTTCATTTATTGAAATGTCTTCGGAGAGCAGTATTACACACAACTGGTTCTGTGAGGTGACCGATCAGGAAAAAGAGGGGGTGTGGTTAGAATAACCACATGAATAGCGAAAAACGTGAATTGGTTTGGAAGCATGCCGCAAAACATGAGCTTCTTGTTACAGCTGCACTTGCGTCTTTATTTAGCATCATCCATTTGAGGGATGGCTGAGCTGCTTGCTTTCAGAGCAATAAGGGTTTTTATCGCATTCAATGTAACCACATCGCCTCACAGAACCGATCGTGTGTACTACTGGCCCCAGAAGATATTTCAATACATAAAGCTCCAACGAGCGCTAGGATACACAGAGATATGAGGCTAAGCTGATAATGAATGGACAAAAACACACAGGACTAAAGCAAACAAACTATACAGGGCTAGATGTCTTTGTCTTTGTCAGGGCCTTGGATTTTTGAAAGGCGCTAATAAAAAAAGTCTATTATTATTATAGATAAGCTATATGGAATACACGGAGCTACACACACAAACACACAGAACAGGAAGCTACAGAGTACACAACACAAGACAGGGATACATACATGAAACAGACACAGACCATTAGACAGAAAGACCCAACGAGGAGATTTAGTAACCCAACAAGCTGGTGTAATTAAGCAGCCGTCTATGGAAGGAGAAAAGGGTCAGAACTGAGCCATGTAGGACTGTGTAGCTTTTGGGTTGCTGCTGGGGCACATCATCCTAATGTAACGGATATCACTCCTCAGTAGTTTTTTTCGTCTTTAGTGTTCATACAGTTTGGGTATTTCTTCTCAAGTTTGTTCTCTTGTCATGCGCTATGTAAACAAAGTTGCAGAGCCGCAATGGCAAACTCAAAGTTGTCTCAGGTCTCTAAAATGGACCAGAAAGCGAACTGAGTATAAAGTCTGTGCTCACAGTGTGAACAGAGAAAGAACGGAGGTCAGTTGTTGTTGGTTGGCTTTCATATTTAGTTGAACAGAACAGAATTTCTTTCATTTTATGAAAAGAACTATATGAGAAAAGAATGACAGTAGTACAACATAACAAATATTCAATGTTAATTTCATAGACACTGAACTGAAAGAGTTTGCGTTCTTTTTAAAAAGCATGCCAGGTATTGAGTACAATGGAGGGGAAGATTGCATTCACTTTGAAAGCTAACGTGGCTGTATTTAATCCCAAATGGAATCCCTTCCTTTCATTATTTAATTTGCTTCAGTCAGCTTACCACACACCCCTTTTCTCCTTTCTCTCTTTTTAATAAATTTTTTACCACTTTTTACATGATCTTAGTGTATTTTGGGCGTGTGAGTGTGACATTTAGGGATAAAATGAAAAAAAATATATGGAAAATTATAAATGGAAAAAAATGGAAAAAAATATGGATTAATTAGTGGATTTGTTTCTGTTTATTTGTATGTCTGTTGCTTGCCTGGTTGTTACTCTGTTGGATATTTTTGCTCTGTATCATCCAAATCATTGAGCAAAGCCTTTCTGTCTCAAGTCCACTGCTGTTTGCTTGACTTCATGGGTCCTGAACATCTAGGGTTGCCAGGTGACATTCTAGGCATTTAAAATGGCTGCATATGGTTTGCGATATAGATAGAGTGGAGAGATAGTCATCAGAAGAAGAGCTGAAGCTCTGCGACCACAGACTGTTTACTTTTTTAAAGAATCAACCAGGCTTTTCTCACTTTAAATCTCCTCCTGTTCCAGGCTGTAAAAATAGGCATTAATGACTCACCTTACTAATCTAATTCTTTTTAGTAAATCAATGCTATTGAATTGAACTACATGAGCTTAGAAAACAACAGTATACACCTGCACACTTGTTATCTGGGGATATGTGCCAGACCATATGCAAACTTGACACTAAAAAGTGGGTTTAAAAATATTTAACGAAGACCTAACTATTGATTTCTTCAATTATGTAAATTATTTACTTTTTTAACTTTTAGCTGATGCACTTATCCACTTACAACTGGTACAATCTTACAAGGTACAGTTCAAGCAATTGAGAGTTAAAAGCTGTGCATAAGGGTCTAACAGTGGAAGCTTTAGAGTTTTAGGACTTAACCCTCCATTTTCTGCCCAATATTCCAGTACCTTAAACATTGAGTCATCAGTGATCATGATATCCAAACATTTTGCAAAATTGCATAAAAGCACTTGTCAGTAATCCTTGTATTAGATGGTATTCACATTTTATGTAATATATTCAATATCAAAGAATGTTTATCAGTTGAACAGCTGACGTTATTAATTTGATTCCTAAACCAAAAAAAGTATACTTGGTCAAATTGTATTCATTTTTCTTTGCAGTCCTGTCATGCACAGCGTTGTTGTTCAGTTTTCACCTGATGGTGGACACAGATAATAAACATTATTATTAGCCAATGTGAGAGAGGACTTCAGTTGTTTAGATGATACCCCGTGGTCCTTGACCTTATGGATTATTACAGGCCTTGCTCTTGGAGTGATCTCCGTTGGTCGACCGAGTAACAATGATGTTGAAATTCTTGAACTTGCAAAATAGACCTTTCAGAAATGCGTTGGAATTTGATAGATCCCTGTTCACTGAATTCAACAGGGTGCCACTCTCACCTGACTGACACCTGACTAATATCACCTTCAAATTAGCTGATTAAATGAGGTTCACATACTTTTAACACTCACATATATGTAACATTTGATCATTTTCCTCAATAGATTAATGACCAAGTAGATTTTATTTGTCTCATTTCTTTAATTGTCTTCTCTTTATCTACTTTTAAGATTTGTGAAAAAATGATGCTTCCAGTCATATATGGCCAGAAATATGGTCAAGCACTACTGTATATTTTGCAGTCTTCAATTTGCTAAGTAATATTCAAGCGGAAATATTCCATATTGATAATATTGCGTACATATTTAATGTCACACAACAGTGTGAGCGATATTTGGTCTCAGTTGTTTGGAACAAACAAGTCAACAGGTGCAAACCACAAAGTCATTGCCAAGAACGACATTCAATTATGGATTTATATGGAGGAGTAAATTGTTCATTTGATTACCCAGGCAGAATGGCGTCAAGAATATTGTGTTAGCACAATTGTTATACAGTACAAGTGATGTACCACAACACAGCGACGAAGGCATGAGCGCCATAAAAAAGAGTCATTTTTTGTGATTGTTTGTGCTTCTGAATCGATTCTCCAATATGACTCATACTGCTGTACCAGCAGCTCTCTATTCTCGGCTTGGCTTCCTACTTCCTTCAGTTATATTTGGTGCTATTCAATTCCTACGTTAATTAAATACGTGGAATGATCTGGGACAAAACCAGTACAATCGTGTTCTGGACAATTTGCAAGCAAGCCTGCGACAAAACGGGCACAGTAAGAAATGTATTGTTGTGGCAAAAATATTGATCCTCCATAGACCTGCATTTAGAAAAACCTATCTGTGGAGACAAGGAGATTTTGACAAATATAATTATCGCAGCATTGCCGATTTGTCTTGGGTGGCATGTGAAGCATGTGAAATACTTAAAGTATTTTTTCTCAGTCTTATGGCATTTGCCTCAAAGTTCATTCATTGTTTACATGGAGTCAACTTTGAAAATAATAGTGATTCTTCTTTTCAAGTCTTGTGATTCACATGCCATTAGTGACTCTTATTATTGCCTAAATTATGTACTCATGTACCTGCCAATACAACCGTTTCTTCCTAGTGGTCAATGCACCAGCAAACAAACGCCATTAATGCTAATACAGCTAATCTGGTCGCCTGCCAATGCAAAGCCTCCATAGAATATTATTATAAATGAAGTAGAATGCAGTTATTCCAGCCATTGTTTTGGTTTATATTACCTCCCAGCTCATAAGATGAAATAAACGTCACTTTTTATCAACTGAACCGAATGTCACCATTTACCAACGTCAACGTATTTATTGCTGTACACCGTGAATTATTGTCAACATTTGTCAGGAACGGTTAGTTAGTCAAACAGTTTAAACAGATGGATGTTGTGCTTTGGTTCATAAATTATATATTTATTAACTAACACCTCATTGCACCGTACATGAATAAATTGTGCTATGTAGTTTATCTTTATTATATCAAATGGCTTACATTAATTCATATCCAGGCCAAGTGTATTGTAGTGCACAGGTGGTGTTGGCACTGCACAGCTCAAGATCTATGGGTTTGGCTATGCATTTCTCCCTGTAGGTTTTCTCCATGTGGTCTGGTTCCCCCTCCCCAGTAAGTTTGGTTACTCTAAATTGCCCGTAAACGGGGAGGTAGTGTGACCTGTTCAGGATCAAGATACAGATCATGGAAAGGTGATGCTGCTGCTGATAGTTACTAGGGGTAAACACCATTTAGCAATAGGTGGGTAATGTAGCCACGCCCCCCCCCCCCATATTTGCCTGTATACATTAATGGAGTTACAATAGTGAATTACATTTGCACAAAGTAGTGGAGTAATGCTGGACTGCTTATAGATGTTGAATTAGTAATTGATTTTGAACAAACATAAGTCTAGAAAAGTTTGGCTGCTCAAGAAAATTCCTGTTAATAAGAATAAAGACGCTGCCCAGACATTTGGCAGAAATCAATGGACCTCATGTGCCAATGTGAAGTCCCCATTAGGACTGTGAGACAAATGTGTATGTGTGTGTTTGTGTGTGTGTGTGTGTGTGTGTGTGTGTGTGTGTGTGTGTGTGTGTGTGTGTGTGTG
>JAUZST010045745.1:0-25772 GCA_034779995.1 Parotocinclus haroldoi
AGAGAGACAGAGAGAGAGAGAGAGAGAGAGAGAGAGAGACAGAGAGAGAGAGAGAGAGATAGAGAGAGAATGCGAGAGAGAGAGAGAGACAGAGAGAGAGAGAGAGAGAGAGACAATGTGAGACAGAGAGAGAGAGAAGAACACCGAAGAATGTTTGTGTTCTTATTTATTCATATCCCTAAGATTTTTGTTGCTCACCTGCAAAACGATTAAGAAAGGGACAGTGTGATCTGGCAATAGTAAAAAGTAAAAGGGATCGTTTAAAACAAAAAGGGTAAATACACAGGTTATTTTACAGGGCTGATCCCATGGCACAGGTGTAACAGCTACCAGTTCACAGCTCCAGAAATCCCTACTTTGATTCCCATCCTGGACTCCATCTGTGGGGTCTTTGCATGTTTTCCTCTGAATCTGCATGAATTTGAAATGCATTAGGTAAACTTGCATCTCTAAAGTGTTCCTGTGTGATTTTATTTGCACATTTGTCATAGCAGCATGCTTGAGGTTGGTTCCCACATTGTGTCTTGTGCTGCCAGTTAGCTCCCCACTAACTATGACTCTTATCTGGATTAAGAGGGTAGAAAAATGAATTAATTACTTTGACGCAAAACTTTAGACATCCCTTTAGAATTACGCACATTTCCTACGCCACGTTACATGCGCTGTTTAGAAATCCCTGTCAGATGGGTTTGTGATTTCTGGCAGTATTACAAAGTTCTTGTTTTTTTATTGAACACTGATAAAGGGCGTTTCAGTATGGACTGCACAACAAAACAATGGAAATCCAGACTGAAGCATCACAACATGGCATCCTTGTAAATGACACACAATGCACAATTAAGTTTTTCTTTGTCTCTAGGTTCAGGCTTTCCTCCATGTGTGGGACACCCTTTGCGGTGGCTTCTACTCTCCTGGAATTTAAATCTGTACTAAAACCTTTCATGTTTTCCTCCTTGTTTATTTTATGAGTGTTGCTTTTATTTGTAAAACAACATTGGGTTCTGTGAAATTCCCTATATAAGTTGTTGTTGCTGCACGTACCTGTCATTCCACTGCAGTTGTGCTCTTTGATACATGAGTGTCTCCCCACTGGATTTACCTATGATTGATACTAATTGTATGCTGGGCGCCCTCTAGTGGCCGGAGCATGCAGCTCGATATAGGAAGTGATTCACATCACTGTTATTGTTTAATATTTATAATATTTTCAAAATGAACATGATAAAACTATTTGTGTGTTAAAATGTTTTAATATGGGTGGTGATAATAAACTGTTTATAAAAAAATCTTTTGAGGTGAGGATGTAATACTGTATTAAACCATACCTAAGTACTCCAAGTTTTGGATTTAAAAATAAGATTCATCCCACCAGTCCAACCGAGGTTCTGTATCCCTTACATTTTAAGACAGGTTTACAAGAAATCTAATATAACCACCTGTGAAGCACTTACAAACTATAATTAGATATAATTAGAATCTGTTAGGCCTATCTTTGTTGAACCTGTTCCAGGCACAGGAATGTTTTTTAAAACGATACTATAATACGGGAATTTACAGGAAAATGCTAATATGAGACGACGGTGGGAAAGAGGGGTTAAATACGGTAGTTTCACAGCCAAAATGGGAACATTAACCTGTCAGTATTTGTTAGCTATATTAACCTCAAATCTCAAGTGCAAAAGACATTAAAGAATCAAACGTCTGACAATAAAAGTGACTTGACTGACTTATTAAAACCATAACAGTGGTGCTTGCAAACTCTTTCTAATTTTCAATATTTCCATATAAATATTACCTAATACAACATCAGATTTTCACATCAGAAAGAAAACTCGGTTAAAGAAATGAGTCAAAATGGGTGAGTCAAAAGGTAAGTGCACCGATAGCAAATGTCATAACATAGAATGCTTAGTGATAAGATAGAGACCAACTGACTTAGTGGGGAGTGTATGTGGAAGGAGTAAATATAAAGAGTGTGCAGAAAAGTGTCAGGTGTGTGTGATTAATAAGATCGTGAAGGTGGACGGGTGTGGTCAGAATCGTATTATATGTTTAATGTATTGTCATTTGTATAAGAAATTATACTTAATGTTTTATAACTATAATCATTGGTAATCTGTAATTATACATTTTTATTATAAGTGGTCTGCAAGTCATGGAGGGACAAAGTAAGTGTGATAAAAGCAGTATTACAGGACAAAGGACTATTCAGTGACAGTAAAGTCTGGGCACAGAAAGGAATAACAAAGAAACGTATTAAGAATAAATGGTTACGACAAGGGCTAAAAAAGAGAATGGGATTCCATCAGTGTGGGTGAGCCAAGCGCAAAGGAAATGGTAATAAAAGGCTAATGATGAAATTTATTCTATTGATGTGGACATCGTTATTGTGGACATCGTTCTGTCCTTTTATTCCCCTTAATGTGTGTTGCGAGAAAACTCATTATCTGTCCACTTCAGCCTGAACTCCCCCGGGGATACAGAAATAATATATATATATATATCTATAAATATATAAAATACAGAAAAATATATAATATATAAATAAATCATCTTAGTTTTTATATATACACATTCCAATGAAGTTGGGATGTTGAGTAAAACATAAATAACAACTAAGATGATTTGCAAATCATTTTTAACCCATATTCCATTAAATACACTACAAAGAGAAGAAATTTAATGTTTAAACTGATGAACTTTAATGTGTTTTGCAAATATTCATTTTGATTTTGATGCCTCCAAAAGATTTCAATTGAGGGACGAGATGGGGGCATGTCCACCATTGTGTTACATCACCTTTGCTTTTAACATCACCCAATAAGCATTTGGGAACTGGGGACACTGACTGAGGACACTGACTGAGGACACTGACTGAGGACACTGACTGAGGACACTAGCTGAGGACACTGACTGAGGACACTGACTAAGGACACTGACTAAGGACACTGACTGAGGACACTAGCTGAGAACACTGACTGAGGACACTAGCTGAGGACACTGACTGAGGACACTGACTGAGGACACTAGCTGAGAACACTGACTGAGGACACTAGCTGAGGACACTGACTGAGGACACTAGCTGAGGACACTAGCTGAGGACACTGACTGAGGACACTGACTGAGGACACTGACTGAGGACACTAGCTGAGGACACTAGCTGAGGACACTAGCTGCTGAAGCTTTGTAGGTGGAATTCTTTCCCATTTTTGCCTTATGTACTTCAGTTGCTCAATAGTCTGGTGTTTCCGTTGTCATATTTTGCGCTTCATAATGCACCACACATTTTCAGTGGGGGACAGGTCTGGACTGCAGACAGCGCAGTTCATCACATCTTGTACCATCCCTTAACACCCCTGGTCTCACCTGGCCTTGGAATTCCTGTAGAAGTTACCCCCATCCCAAGGCTACATCATAGTTCTCACCATCCTTGGCTGCTTCTTCAGAGATGTCAGATTCCTTCCACTCCCCAAGCTGACCACAGCCTTTGAAACGGCAGGCAATCTTTGGGATCCCAGAGGTCATCTACACTGACTGGGCTCCCCAATTCACTGCTGCCACTTGGTCCTCTTTCCTAGAGAAGCTGGGGGTAGCCTTCAGCCTCACCTGAGCTTATCATTGATGTGAGAGGGTCAACCAGGAGCTCTGAAAGTTCTTGAGTCTGTACTGCTCTGACAACATGGCTGACTGAGCCCGATTCCTCCCAAGGGCTGAGATCACTCAAAACTCCCTCTGCCACTCCTCGATGGAGTGTGTTACCAATCCCCATTCTGTCCGTGGGACCCCACACCCTCAGATGCCCCTGTGGTGGACGCCTGGTTTAAGAGAAGCAAGTCCATCTGGAGCTTTAAGCCAGGCGACCGGGTCTGGCTTTCGACCTGCAACCTTCACTTGCAGAGGAGTAGTAAGATGCAACCCTGATATATTCAGCCATTTAAGATTGTGAAAACATAATATAACATAAAAACTGTCTTTGCTCTCTATTTTCCTTCTCATTCCACTAACTTCACCACAGGACATTTAAACCACTTTTTCCCCATCGCTTTTTGTGAATTTTCATTAGGCATAATTGAGCGTTTTATCTATTGCCTGTTTATTTGCATGTTTAACTTGTATTACTGTTCTCTCGACTTTATTGCCCCATTTGGTTTGTTTTTTATTCTCTCTGACTTTATCTCAGTCTGTTTATGATACGTTTACTGGGATACGTTTTTGCACAGTACCACTCTGCTACTGAAAAACAATCCCTGTGTTTTCTGACATTGCTATTGGATTACATTGTTGCACTGCATTGCTCTGGCTTTTGAATCACAAACTGTTTAATGGCACTATTTTGGATTTTTGGAGTTGCCTACACCCTCGGGAAGAAAAGAACTCGAGTGATTCTTGGGTTTGCCAACTTTTACCGCCGATTCATCAAGGATTACAGCAAGGTGGCGGCCCCCCTCACCAGCCTGACCTCCACCAAGACCACCTTCAACTGACACCTCATGCGGTGGTTTTTCTGGTGGCCGTCGATATAGGCTGATGTGAAGGAGTTTGTGGCCGCCTGCCCCACATGCGCCTGAAGCAAGACCTCTCACCAGGGGCTGATATGACCCCTCCCCATCCCAAGATGCCATAGATTTCATCACAGGACTCTCTCCATTCCGGCTTAAACCAGTCACCTCCTCCAAGTTAAGCCGAAAACTCCCCTCCCTCTCGGCTGGTGGACGTGCAACGTGCTTGCTTTTTTCCCCCCCGTTTCCTCACATTTCCTGCCTTGTTTTTGTTTTGCCACGGCGGCGTGTGTTGTGTTGTCCTTGTTTTGCAGACATATTGGTTTATGTTCTATTACCTTCCGTGATTCACCAGTCTTATCCAGATCTCTACTGCCGATGGCTGTTGTGTACTGCAAACTGCCCATACACCGAGTTATAAGCAGCATAAGCACATATAGGACCCCTGTATGTACCCCTAGGACTACCCTATCTACACTTACACAACCCAGTCATCTGGGTAAGGCACAAAATTGCCTAACGAGGCCATCTCTTCAATCTGCACCACCTAGAGGGGTAATGGACTATGGAGGTAATCCGAACAGTTTCTACCTGCTTGATCATGTTCCATATATATTTTTAGTAACCACTAAAAACCACACTCCCAGAACATCATTCCTACCACTGAAACATTGGGCTCCTTGAGGCTACCCTGTCTCTCTGTTCACCAAGTATCCCTTTGTTGTATTAACAGACCATAATTACTGCCAATAGGATGAACCCATAGCCATTGACTTCATCACGCATTTACCCTGTTGTCAAGATAAGATCACCCTTATCACCACTGTCAATCATTTTTTATGTGTCATCAGTCTGATTCCCCGTTCTCAGTCTCCAGCTTTCAAGGCTGCTGAGCTTCTCTGTGAGAATGTTTAGAGATTGCACAAAATTAATTAACATTCTACGACCAACCCATTCAGTGTATGCTGTGCAATCAACCACATTTATCCTGTAGTTCTACCAATGCCCGCCCATCAGTGACTGGTTCAGTCATAGTAAGACAATCTTGGGTCGAAGCTTCTCTGCAGCAGCACAAGAGACATGCTGATGGCATTATAACTCTACACTCCAATATCAGCCTGATACCTACATAACGTGAAAGATCTGAGATATGAAGTTTTCAGGGGACTATTGAGGTACATTGTCTCCTAATAACTAATGATGGAGGGAGTTACAGCACTCTGGCCCAGGCATGGTGGAACTGGTTTCTTTTTATGAAGAGCGGTAGAATGATGCTGAGGTGGAGGACCATCTAACCGCCTCTGGCATGCAGATTTGCTAAGCTAGAATCTAAGCTAGCCTTCTCTAATGTCTGGATGTGCACCTCTAACACTACTATCTTCTCTCTCAGACTAGCTACAAGCCTACACCTATGATAAACAAAATTTACACTAACGACGGAAGAAGAATAGCTAAACATGCCACACTTAGCACAGGGAACAAGCACAGCAGAAGTCATGTTACTGCTACTATAATTAATTATTACTTATAGCTGCTAAGCTACTTGTGTGTAGCTTTGGGTGAGGCTGTGGTTTAAGTTGTGAGAACAAGTGATTCACTCAATAGTACAGTAAAATTCTTGCTGTAGGACCTTGTACACTACAACACAGTGCCGATTAAATCACCAATGAAAAGTCACCATGAAAAGTTGCAGTGGGAAACGACTGTAAAATGTTACCAAATTCAAATATAGCGAAGCCAAAGCCAAAATTAAATTACATTTGGGGATTCACTAACAGCTAATAAACAGACAAAGTGGAAAACTACTGTTAAAAAAAAAGTCATAAAATTAAACTGTAACGAAGACGAAGATGAAATGATTCGCTTACGGCTAATAAACAAACACACTATAGACACAATAAGCCAGTCATTTGTCATCTAAAAGAGTCAGAATAAATCCTGTGAGACAGTGTGTGACAAGACACCTAAAAACATCACACACTCAGTCAATCATACTCAAGCCTCAAAAACGGAAGACGCATAAGATGACTGTCAATCTTCCTTGGTTTTGGGCTCTATGCAAGATCTCACCTCGTGGGGTAAGAAAGATCAGGAATCAGCCCAGAACTACACAGGAGGACCTGGTCAATGCCATGATGAGAGCTGGGACCACAAGCTCAAATATGACCATTAGTAAAACTACGCTGTCATGGATTTAAATTTTGCAGGGCACACAAGGTCCCCCTGCTCATGCCAGGCCTGTTTAAAGCTTGAAAATAACCATCTGGATGATCAGGCATGGGAATAGGTCATGTGGTCAGGTGAGACAAAAATCAAGCTTTTTGGTGTGATCTCCACTCGAATGTTTGGAGGAAGAAGAAGCTTGAGTACAACCCCAAGAACACCCACTTCAGTGGAGCATTGTCTCAAATCAGCTTTACTATATTATATTATCTTATAAGGCCAATCCCAAATTGAGCAAGCCTAGGGCGACAGTGGAAAGGAAAATCTCCCTGAATATAGAAGGAAGAAGCGTTGCAATGACCAAGACTCATAATGGGACCCATCATCCTCCTTGGGTATCCTAGATGTTAACTGAAATAATTAAGTTAGTATTTAGTAATGGTTGTGTCATCAGTAGAAGCATTCATTCATTAAGCAGTGTAGCCAGTAATATAGTTTAGTGTATCTTCTTCAGTAGCATTTACTCTTTTATCATATTTATCATATAACAGCTAACATTATTTCAAATGCATGCAGGTTAGTACATACCACTATATACCAGCAGGGGCAGCAGGGAGAGGCACAGTGTGACACTCTATAAGAGTCCATGCTGAGCAGCTTCCTCTGGCTCAGACCCTCAGTAACAAGCATCAGCCTAATGAGGCACAAGTGTCACCATTCAGGTGGAAGCCAACCCTCATCCTTTTTTGGCAAGATGTAAACTTTATTTTACGTACATATCTTGGGAGACAAAAATGAGAAGTTCTGTAAACAGCTTTTTTTTTTGCCTTGTTCAAATACAATACATTTTAAATCATGCCTACAAATTATTAATCACTAAAACTATTTTAAAATATACTATACATGGAGCAAGTGAAAAACTGCTGGTTTTGTGGTGTCTTACCTTGACGTGCAGCAGAACGATGACAGAAAAATTTGGATTGTAGTGGATACTGTTGAAATGAAAATAATAGCATTAAATACTGCATTACTCAAAACATAGAAACATTTTGACACAATATACACAGAAAGCTCTAAACACATTTTAGAAAAGTTTTCTCTTAACAAATGAGTTTATTTTTAATTTGTATTTATTTAATAACTGACTTTGTTCTTTATTATGGCCATATATAATATTTATATTGGCTGCTTTATATTAAAGAAATGATCGTCCATTTGACGTGAACATTCTAAACAATCAATCAAACCACAATAGTAAAATGCTATGCCCATGCACTGACATCTGCTGGCAAAAGCACAAGCAGATATCAGTCAGAACATCAGTCCTATCAGTGTGAGGAGATTATGGGTTTGAGGATCTATGGCACTGACACGTGGGTATTCTGGGTATGTCTGATATATGATACATGCTTTCTGATGTCAGACTGTGCACAACCGAAAATCTTTGACCATTTTACAATTTGACTTGTAAGCATCTCCACAGATGCTGTCTAGCAAAGGATGTGCCTCTTCACACATGTCTGTGCATTTGTAAACGTTTTAGCTTTTGAGGATGTGGAGTATCAAATGTAGTGGACATTTTAAAAAAGTGCGGGTTTTGTGAGCAGAACTGTTGTGTGTTGTCTGTCTCTAGTTAACCGTGACAGCACCATGTGCAAGCAGGCACAGACACAGGGCAGTGCAGGGCCAGGGGAGGGGTCTTTTGGTCTGATATTGGTCCAATGTGGAATGCAAGATTTAATTGTTAAAAAAAGGATGACTCCATATTTTACAGGATGGGTGGCAACACTAGTGGTGGCACAATAGAAAAAGAAATAAACTGTGGATAAGAATGAGGGGAGGTCATGGCAGAAGCAACACAGCACACATAGCAACACAGCTCTTTATGTGTTAATGTGTTCCACTTGCACATTAGGTGAGGATAATTTTCACCGCGAGCATTTACCCCAGCGGATGGATTGGGGCAACCACTCTATGGGTATTTTAGGGTAGTGCACAGCGCCTGAACATGTGCTGAAACAGTGCTTCTAATGTTTGGAAAGTATAGTGCTATTAGAGGATTCTCTCACAGTCCACGAGAAACTGGCAGGGGAGGTGGCACAGGTTTGTTGTTCGCATCTCTCTTCTAGGCACATTTAAACATATCATCATTTGAATTCCATGCAGCTGTTAACGATTGTTGTTATCTATTGACCCCCAGGTTCTAGGTTCAGTCCTGAAAGAACGGGAAATGGTCCTAAATGTTCTGCCCACTGACAGCACCCCTCCCACCGTTTGAGGGTACTGTAACCTCCCTGAAGATAAGCTATTAACCAATCTCTTCCAGCACACAAGGGAGGGACCATCCTGGACCTTGTCATCACACGACCTTCTCCAGCCTCCAAGCGCTTGGTTACATCAACTCTGATCATCACTTGGTAACCTTTACTGTTCCCTTCACTACCCAACCTGACACAACCCTTTTGCTTCCTTCTCTTACCAGACAAAATCTTCACTCTGTTCCATCTTCCTCTATAGCTTCCCAAACTTTATCATCTCTTCCTGACCCTGAATCTTTCTCTTCTCTGTCTCTGGACTCTTCCATTGACACTTTGATCTCTTCAATTTCTTCTTCCGTTGACCTCCTATGTTCCCTAGCTTCCAAACTATAGAAGTTAGAACTTTGTCCCTTGGCTTTATGATGTTTTGCGCAGTAACAGGAAAGAACTGAGAACAGCTGAGGGAGACTGGAGAGAATATCTACTTGTTGCTGATCTCAACCTCTGCTGCGACCTCCTGTCTAGATTCTCAGCAGACATTACTTCTGCCAAGACTTGGTTCTACAATGAGAAGCTGGACAAGTCTACAAGGGATCCTCACAAGCTCCACAACATCTTTTCCTTACTTCTCAACCCCCTGGCTCCTCAACCCCCATTCACCCTGACTGCTGTCTTCTATTACAAGAAAACTGCCTACATATGCCAGAGCTTCGGCGATACTTCATGTAAGCCTCATCCTTAACATCATTCTCATTTTCATCATGAATGCATTTTCTACTCTCCCAACAGAAGAAATCCTCCAAGTGACCCTGTCCTGCAACTCTACAACCTGCTTACTGGATCTGTTTCGTTCCACTGTGTTTCAGGCCATCTCACCTGCCCTCATCTCCATCAGCATTCAAGACTTCAAGGATTATACCTTTACTGAAGAAACCCACTATGGATCCTTTAGATGTCTACAGAAAAAAATATCACTTATCTCTTTCCTATATAAAGTCTTGAAATGCATTGTTTATAGCCAACTATATCTCTATCTGTCCCAGAACTGCCTTCAAGATCCAAACCAGTCAGGCTTCAAAGCTGCACTCTCTACAGAGATGGCCCTCTTAGCCGTCACTGAAAAACTACATGCTGCTAGATCTGCCAAACTGTCATCTGTCCTCATTCTACTAGATCTTTCGGCAGCATTTGACACAGTCAACCATGAGACTCTTCTGTCCATCCTCACGAGTCTCAGAATCCAGGGAACAGCTTGGCGGTGGTTTGCTTCCTACCTAGCTGACAGATCATATCAGGTATCGTGGAGAGGATCCATCTCCTCATCCCACAAACTCACCACTGGTGTCCCACAAGGTTCAGTGCTTGTCCCTCTCTTGTTCTCCCTCTATACTCGCTCTCTAGGTGAGGTGATATCTCACATGGCTTTTCATATCACTGCTATGCTGACGACACCCAACTCATTCTCTCTTTCCCTCCCTCAGATACCCAGGTCTCTGCCAAGGTCTCAGCATGTATAGATAACAAATCATCATGGATGGTGGATCACCACCTTAAGCTAAATCCTGGAAAGACAGAAGTATTACTCTTCTCAGGTGACTCTTATCCTCTCAGTTTACAAGGCTAGAATCTCCCCCTCTGTCGTGGGACAGAGAAGGATCCGTCCATTTATTTCCACAGAGGAAACTCAGATTCTGGTTCAGTCACTTGTCATTTCAAGACTGGATTACTGTAACTCTCTCTTAGCAGGGCTTCCTTTTACCACTATTCGATCCTTATAGCTCATCCAGAATTCAGCTGAAAGACTTCAATGTTCCCAAGTTCACACACACTACCTCACTGCTCCCATCTCTCCACTGGCTCCCTGTAGCTGCTCAGATCAGATTTAAGACTTTGATGCTTGCTTACAAAGCTAAAAATGGGCCTGCACCCTCCTACCTTGCAGCACTTATCACACCCCACACCACACCTCACTCACTCCAATTCTCTAGCACTGCTTGACTGATCCCCCCGTCCCTCAGGGGAAAAGGAAGCCATTTAACTAGACTCTTCTCTGTTTTGGCTCCTAAGAGGTGGAATGAACTTCTCCTCAATGTTCAAACAGCTGAGTCTCTGGCTATCTTCTAACGCCGTTTGAAGACCCATTTATTCGGTACTTACCTCAGCTAAACCCCCCTCCCTTGTCTTTCTATCTCTTAATAAAACACACACACCTTTACAGTTTCAGAAGTGTATTCTTGTTTGATTCCTCATTATTAAGAATGGATCATGTTACTCATGTCTTAAAGCACTTTTGTAAGTCTCTCTGGATAACTATGACATGTTTAGGTTAAGATATATAAGGTTCAGGTTTTCATTTAATTCATATATTTACTTTAAATGCCAATATATATGATACAACGCCCAAATGTTTATACATATTTTGTTGTGTTTAATTTATTTGAGCAATGTGTTACTACAGACTTATTTGACTAAATAAATCAGGCTAATTCTCATGTATATCATCTTATGTAGGCCATCCAAGGAGCATGGATCCCTTTTAGTGTCTTGGTCCTCCCAGGGTTTCTTCCTTATAACGTTTATAAGCATCTTCCTTGCCACTAGATTTGCTCAATTTAGCATTGGTTTTAGACATTGGAATTAGATACAAAAGTAAATCTAAAATTGTATAGCTTATTTGAATGCCTAGATCAAAAGTCAGTTAAAATATTTAGTTGCAGTTATAGCTACAGATGATAAGCAAATGTTCACATAGTTTTACTAATTACATAAATGTAATATTAGATCATTTTCCTCAGTAAAGAAATTAACAAGTATATGATTTTGATCTTGTCACATCCACAGACAGCAACCCGGACAGATGGGATTTCTCTTTCAGGTTGATCTCTATTTCACCAGCCTGAATCTGATACCACATGAATCGCCCTGATCATTTCTCTGCTCACCAGCCCGGAGTTGGACTGGGCCACCGACATCTGGCTCCAGCAAGGTCGAGAGGGCAATAACTATCAGCGCTTCCTAAGTGCCTTCCGGGCTGTCTTCCAACACCCCTGTCATGGTCGCTCAGCCTCGGAACAGCTCAGCGACTGACTATGCCTTGCAGTTTCGGACACTGGCAGCCCAGACTGGATGGAACCAGGAGGCTCTCCTTCCTACCTACCTTCCGACGGGGTTTGCGAGACGAGCTGCAGAACGAGTTGGCAGGGCAGGACTCGGATCTAACTCTGGCCGCCTCCACGTTCTCCCTCCTGTGGTCACTTCTGAACCCATCCCCAAACCTATGGAGATCGGCAGGACCCACCTGACCCCCGTGCGTCAGCAGTGGATCACCCTGGGTTTATGCATGTACGGCGGTACAGAGTGGGCCCTATCACCACCTTTTAGGTCCACCCACCGTGCCAGACCCTGTGTGAGTAAAGTTCCTTTTACCTTTTCCTTTACTCTACCTGTCGTCCTGTACCTCTCTGATGCTTGTCTGTCCCTTCTAACACTGATCGACTCTGGTGTCCAGAAGAACTTAATCTCCGAACATCTGGTCACCATCTGGAAGATCCCCTGCTCCCGCCTACCCACCCCGCACCGTGTCACAGCGGGAAATGGACATTCCCTGGGGATGGGCAAACTCTCCAAGATCACCTCTCAATTGCGCATATGCGTCATTGACATTTATGAGAAATCCTTCTCATTCCTTCTCATGGACGCCCTCACTCACCTCATCATTTTGGGCTCACCTTGACCACGCCTTCATGACCCCATCATCTCCTGGACCTCGAAGGAGCTACCACAGTGAAAACCCTCCTGTTTTAAGAACTGACTGTCTCCCTTCCTCCCAATGTTCCTCTGGATAATCGGGACCTTACCCTGGTCTTCGAGGAAGGTGTGAAACATAGAGCTTATGACTGCACTATGGATCTCCTAGAAGAAGCACCTCTGCCCAAAGCCAGTCTTTACACCCTGTCAGCAGCAGAAGACGCTGCCATGCAGGCTTACATTTCCGAATACCTCCAGCACTGCCTTATTCGACCCTCCACCTCTCCCTTCTCAGACGGCTCTTTCTTCGTGCCCAAGTGTGACTTTGCTATTGTCGAGCCGCCTCCCGTTGAGGATGACGGTGCCCCTGCCTAAACGGCCCACTGCATTTTGGACTTACGGAGGCGTGGCTTACGGCTACAGTATGTGGTGGACTGGCAGTAACAATGGCGGCACAACCCGCCGCTTCCATACCACTATCTCCCAACCCTCCCTATTGCTCCATTACACATGCTAGCTGTCGCTATCCATGAGGAGATCATCACATTTTAAACAACAATCTCTAAAAATATCTGCCCACAAATAAATGCTTGTTTTGACACTTTCATAGTTAAATGCGGTGTATAAATTTAGAGATCTTTTTTCTGGTTTGTTTTTTTCAATCACAGAAATAATTAAAGCAATCAGAACAGATGACACTGTATGTTTATGTTATGTATTACCTTCTAGCATTTTTTATATAAATTCTGAACTACTCACAAAATCGAAATCGCCATAGCAATATTCTGTGGAAAATTCACAATGACATATTTTACCCAAATCGTGTAGCCCTAGCCATAAGAAAACCACCTGTTAATGTGGCTAATCGGGAAACAAGACTTCGGTTTGCTAGGGAGCATAATAATTTGGCTCTAGACCAATTGTAAAAGGTCTGATAAGTCCAGATTTACCCTGTTCCAGAGCACTGGGGATGTCAGGGTTGAAAGGAAAGTGCATGAAGAGTGCATGGTGGCCACCGTACAAGCATCTGGGAAAAGTGTTATGATGTTGCTTTGTTTGATCAGGTCTAGACTCAGGAACATTATTTGAAAATAACTGAAGTTAAAAGACTACACTAATATACTGAAAGATCAAGTTATCCAATCAATGTATTCTTATCCGTGATAGCATGGGCATATTTCAGAATAACAATTCCAAGTTTCATCAGGCTCAAATATCCAGTGATTCAGGTAATGGATGTTTTCAACACATAAAGCTTTCACACAACACTATGTTTAATTTATTTAAATGTAGCCCTTCAGCATCAAAGGCCATTTAACAACATACACAAGGTTACCTAAACACTCAAGGTTTTATATATATATATATATATATATAAAGCTGTCATAAATATCCACTTCACATCCTGCAGTAACACATCAGCCAGTGTAACTTTCTGTTCTGTATATAAATAATAAACCATTTTTATAATTTACATAATACAGCTAATAGAGTTTGTTTAATCAAACAGAATCTGTTTTTGTCCTGCATTATCATATAATTATAAATATGAGGGAATCATTAAATAATAAGGAATTAAATAAAATAATTAAATAAAACAAATACAAAGTGCATAAAATCTATCTCGTTTATAAAAAAAAACTAAATCAATAAACATGAAGCTATGTTAAATAATCCAACATGCAGACAAATCTACTGGTACAAATAAAAACATGTTAAAACACATCCACATCAAATTGTGAAAGTCTGATTTGGTCAATT
This sequence comes from Parotocinclus haroldoi, assembly GCA_034779995.1. Taxonomy (NCBI): domain Eukaryota; kingdom Metazoa; phylum Chordata; class Actinopteri; order Siluriformes; family Loricariidae; genus Parotocinclus; species Parotocinclus haroldoi. The sequence goes on from JAUZST010045745.1 coordinate 14,429, forward strand.
GTTTAAAACATTAAGGCTATGTCTGATTAATTCACCTTCAGTAACGGCTTTGTCTTGATCTGGGTCACAGTGGGTTCAAGGTCTAACCTGGGATCACTGAGTGTAAGGCAGGAAAATACCCTGGAAACTTTCCAGCACCACTGGCACTGTACATATCACTACCAGAGAGTTAGTTTTCCCAGTCTGAGCTAAAACAAGCTCTTGATCACCTGCGGTTTGTTTTCAGAGAGCTGGCGTGTACATCACAGATATCAAACCACTGCTGATGCACCTTTCTGCTTGGTAGTAGGCTGTTGTAGGGGAGGGTAAGCTTTAATCTGCGTTCTCTCCTTCCCACCACCTTCCAGTAATATACGCCCTTAAACAGGAACAGAGAGTTGTGGGTGTAAGAGAAATAGGCAGCATCCAGGTTACTCTCAGGGTGGTCACCTAGGGCAATGGCGGGAAAGAGCTCAGTCATCTTCTGTGGAGAGTTAACAGCAAGCCGATTAGATCGAATGTCATACCTATAAACCTGAAAACAAAAATAAAAGATATATATTACAGTCCCATAGTCAAACTGTAGTAGTCTCTTAGGTAGGGTTGCTTCTTAAAAATATCACCGATTCAAAAATTGACAAAAGACAAAATTGGGACATCATGAAAAATCCAAATAAAAAAACAACAAAGTGTGTCTTACATTAACATGGAGTTTTATTTCACTGCAGACAGAATTAACCAAATATATTTTCTTTTTCATCTGATCATGTTAATTTCTTTTGTTAATAAACACCCATCCCTGCATTTCAGGCCTGCAACGCATTTCAACTTACATTAAGACTTTAACTTCAAACACGTGATATCAACATGTGAAAAAGCAGTATCCATGAAAAGCTAAGTCTTTGAGAAGCAAAGATGAGCAGAGGATCTCCAGTTTGTTAACAAATGCATGAGCAATTGATTGTTACAATAATTTCGTCAACAATAATTGTTTAAAAACCATGTTTCTCAGTATTCCAAACCTTTTTTCAAAAGATAAAAAGGACCATCCAGACAATCAGCAACAACAAGTCCAAAAGCCAGGATCTGCACGGGGCCTTAGCTTAAACGATTATTAGAAATAAGTGCCAAAGTAATATATTGCTCATTTTAATCTCCACTTAATCCAGCTGAAGGGCCTAAGTCTAGACAGGGTGCAAATCCACTGCTGGTGACATTTTAGAGTCACCACTTGCCACATGTGGGAGGAAAACGGAGTACCTGGAGAAAACAATGCTTTGTGTGAGGCGACATTGGGTGTTTTAGTTTTTAATTTCTAGTTCCAGTTTGTTGATGCCTCGGGGTTATTCCATTCCTCTGTAATTTATCACATAGATTATTATAAACCTAGTGTATATGTTCCTGATATTTCATCATTTAATGTCACATTATATGGATTTATTGTACAAATGCCACACAAGATGTTGACATAGTAAAATTATTTAATAGGTTCAAATATATATCATCATATAATCAATATCCTCTATTCTATACACTGCTGGTTCTTAGAGCCTCACAATTGTAACTGACTTTCCTGATTTGGCTAGCCAAAATACTTGGTTCCCAGCACATTCCCTCTTACCATGGAACCTCTGAAAAAGTAGATGTGAGAATCTCTCCTGTCAAAGTAGGCTGTGTCGATGGGACTTGGCACTCCAGGAAATCCCTGAGAAATGAGACGTGGGTAACTCTGGCCATCAGCATCTTCTGAGAATATCTGATCATTCTCATTGTCATACCTCCAATACTGTGTTCCTGTAATGATGATTAGGATTATTCAAACATCATGTACCAACATCAAATAATTATGCTGTGTGACCTTCAAATGAAATTCCTATACAGTCTTATTAAAATGACACACTATTCATTTTAACTGAAGGACGATATAAAATGCATTTGAACTGCAGTTTTAATCATGCATTATTTTTTAAGACATTGAGAAATTATTTATTTACTAAATAAATTATAAATGTATTTATTTATGCTTTACACTGTCAGATTTTACCTTTAAAAAAATAGGATGCATCTGTTTTCAGGGTCCAAATATGCACGTAAGCATCCACTCCAGAGGATGGGAGTCCATGCCATCCAACCTGCACAGAGACCGGATCGCCATACCGAGTTCTGTTGCTGCGGTTCTCATACAGCCAGTACCAGCCATTGCGCATGAAGTAGGTATTAAAGCGCACCACGACTTCACCATACTGTGTCTTCTCCTTTCTAATCCAATCAAACACAGTGCTGAATCGACCATTACACCCCCCTAATAAACAGAGAGTGTGAATAGTAATATTACAAATTATAATAAACACAAAACTCTTATTAATGCTCATAAAATATGATGTTTGTATTATTATTGGGAATACAATGCACAGAGTTAGTACATGACATCAAATGTTCTATATTTTTTAGTTTATATTTCACTATGCTTTTTTAAGTTTTAGATAGTCACTGCACTGAGGTTTTACAGTTACAGAGTGTAGTGCATCTTTTTCTGCTTTGTTACTCCCCTTTTTTTCTAACCAGCACAGTTTAGTTACTATTTGGGTGGGGGATCATTCTCAGCATTGCAATGGCTTTGATGTGGTAATGGTGTGTTAGTGTGTGTTGTGATGCTATGAGTGCATCAGATGCAGCAAAGCTTTATTAGATACATTCACCTTACTGCCTTATTAACCTTGAAGATTGTCTTTTTCACCTCTAATCCTGCACAGGAAGCTGCCTACAGGATGCTGGTGGCTGGAGGACTAATTTCAGTCCAGTAAGTGACACTGAGGCAGTTTAAAACTCCAGCAACATTGCTGTGTCTGATCACACACTAACTGACCACCACCACATCAGTGTGTGAGACTGATCCACTATTGATATTGTTCCACCACTGTTATACACAATATAATGCACCTGTAATTTAGGCACCTGTTATTTTGAAGCTCTTTTCGTTTTTTAAGGTAGTTCACATATCCTGCTTTGAAATCTCAAATAAGGTTTAAGACGATGAGCTTTTGGTTACAGCTCATGGTGTTTACTGATAGATAACCTAATGTAAACCACCCATGCAACATTATTTGTAATTGTAACTTATTTATTTTAAAGTCAAAGTAAAGTGTGATTTGTCTTCACTCACTGAAAGGAGACGTGTTAACACTGGTACTTAATGTTAATGTTACCATAAAATGGGGATGAACAGGACTAAAAATATGTAATAGGTCCTGATCAAATAATAGATTATACAGTATATTAATTAATGTCATACAATAATGTGTCTGTACCATTAGGAATCTACAAGTTTTCTGCATTCTTACCATAAAGATTCTGAATTGCCTTCCTGTCAAGCCAGTCAAGCTCAAAGATGTCACCCAGGGGCCTATATTGGGGCTGCATGATAGATCCTGAACGATAAATATGAGGAAGGCCCAGCACATGTCCAATCTCATGCACAGCTACCTGAGTCATGCGGGAGAGTACAGGATCAACAATCAATAAACAGTGCAGGAATGCATACGTTTAATCAGAAATCAAAACACTACTGGCTAATCTAAAATATTCTTCTGTAACTGCCAATTCTTCACATTCAAAGCTTACAAAAGTTTAAGCTACCAATACAGAGAACCCCCCCCCCACAGGAAAAAGACCATATGGAATTATTTCTGTTAATTGATTTAGTTTACATAATAATAATAATAATAATAATAATAATAATAATAATATTAACAATAATAATAAAAAGTATATGACACGTGTTACCACATACTTTCATCAGCTCTTGGATAATGACTAACACTGATGCAAGTGCACAGAATAAGAGGTTTTGTGCAGAATATTTTGCAGGTTGATTGCTGAAAAAATAAAACAGTAATTCTTTTTTTCTGTTCTTCTGTTTACAGTTAGTTATTCAGCAGCATATGTTTCTGTAATAACAAAGAGCCAAGTTATGTATAACTTACTTCACAGTTTTTTTTGCTATATATGTTGCTACAGTATTTCAAAACATAATATTCCCTATTTTTGTGAGCAGTATATTTTATGGACAAAAACATTTGTACTAGAAAATGTGTTAACACGTTTTTTCTATATTTCTGTATAAATATAACCTAAAAACCATAATAAATACCATCACCATTGTCAATATCCTGTCTAAGGTGCCAGTGTCCAGCATACAAAAAGGATTACAGTTGACGTCAGGAGAGTCTGAGGTGATTGCTGAGGTTATTGAAATCACCAAGTTCCTTGGGATGCATCTAGTGGAGGACCTCACCTAGACCCTAAAAATCAAGTTCATGGCCAGAAAGCAGTGTCTGCATTTCTTTGAGAAGCAAGAATTCCACCCCACATTCTTACCACTTTTTACTTCCAGTACCCTGAGTCTATATCACTATATCATCATTTTTGGGAGATATATCACCTCAGACCAAACAGGATATTTGGTCCTACGGGATATAGGTTACAATCGTTGGTACATGAGGACATTGAACACACAAACAATACAGGTGTGACTTAAAGTAAATAGTAAATCAACAGTACAGTACATTGCTAACTAGACAAAGAAGTGAGTGATCGAGCAGGTTAGGCAGAGAAGCGATACCATATGCCAAGGAGATAAATGTGGGGGAAATGGGAAGAGAGATTGCTTGACTACGATTGGGATGGAGTCCCACAATCGAGGAGCGAGTTTGGAAAATATCTGAAAATATCGGAACTTTTTTGGACCTCCGGCTTCAGTGTACAAGGATTTACAGCAGGAAGTCTGTACTTGGCTGAATCACCTGTGCTCACATCCTAAACCATCAATCCACAACCTCACCTGAAGCTAAGTACATTCAATTGATTAATTATAGTCGCAGTAACATGGCTTTTGTAGCGCTTGTTCCCAGTGCTAAGTGTGGTATGTTTAGCTATTCTTCTTCCATCATTAGTGTAAAATTTATTTGTGATAGGTGTAGGCTTGTAGCTAGTCTGACGGAGAAGATTGTAGTGTTAGAGGTGCGCATCCAGACATTGAAGAAGGCTAGCTCAGATTCTAGCTTAGCAAATCTGGATACCACAGGCATAGTTAGTGTCCCCCTCCGGCAGGGCCCACGCAGCATGGCAAGTGGGTGCCGCTTCGGCAATGTAGTCGTAAGGCTAGCCCACCATAGCACCACTCACATGTCACAACACCTGTTCACATGTCCAACAGGTTTACCCTCCTGTTGAAATAGGTGACTCCTGGGAGCCAGAGTGCCGTACATAATAGGGAGCTTTAGTGAGCTTCAGAGCCTTAGATTCTCTAGAATACTTTATTAATGTAGGGGCTAACGATATACGCCTTCACCAGTCGGTAGTTACTAAGGCTAACTTTGTAGAGGTGATTAGAGAGAGAATGTCCGAAGTGGTAGTGTGCTCTGGCCCCATCCCAATGCGGCGAGGTGACCAGGCCTTTAGCAGGTTGCGGTCACTTAACTGCTGGTAGTCCAAATGGTGCTCTAAAAACAACGTGGGCTTTATAGACAACTGGACTAGTTTTGAGGGTAAGCCTGGACTCTTAGGACAGGACGGTGTCTATTCCACCAGGACGGTGCTGCACTCATTTCGTCTAGTATTGCCCATAGTCTTATGACAGGATTTGTTAGGGGCTGACTATTCAGAGCAGGGGTCAGGCAGCAATTAGGCTTAACCATCTGTCTCAAGTCAAGTCAAGTAAAGTCAAGTTTATTGTCACATATATATTGTAGCAGGTACAATATTTTTGGAACCATTAACCCATCTGAACATACAATATAACAAGGTGGAGCGTGGAGAGACTAGACAGGAATACGTAACTGAGGAAAACTAGAATATGGTAAACATTGGGAAAGATTGGAGATTTTAAAAAAGCCCCGCCCATATACTGTCCTCCTTGGAGTATGTGAGCACGAAAAAAAAACATATAATGACATTTGACGAAAGACTAGCCACGGGTAAGGGGCAAAGAGATTGAGAAAAAAAAACAGCGGCCATACGGCATATAGCAGCTGACATGGGCAGTGCTCACACAGACCCGTCACGATGCAACTGGGGAGAGAAGCAAAAAAAAGGAAGTTGTGTTCATCGGTTGGGAGAGAGTGGGAGCCAAAGAGTTGCTTGCCCAAAAGCACCAGTCCATGTCCATAGCACATGGGGAAAGCTTCCAGACAGGCCACGCCCCAGCAGTCTTAGGAAGGGGGGCAGGCCAAACCACAGATAAGATGGGAGCCGAAAACCAGATAAGATGCTTGTTTTGGCTCAAGTGACCTCAATTTTTACACAGAACACTGATGAATAGTGGTCCTCAATTTCTCCAATTTCTCCAGTTTTGAGTTCAGAACCGATAGCTTCTCCAAGAATTAATCTATTTTGTGAGTAATAGTCACAGTCTGAGTGCCTACGGCTCTTTCCACACCCTTGATCATGTTGGACAGTGGTAAGGGGCTTTGAACAGGTGATCCAACTTTTTATTTTCGTGATATACCAGGGTAACGCCTAATCCAATCAGCAGAAACCACATAATCATGGTTCCAAATTAGAATACATCCTCAATGTCCTCAATGGAATGTTGCGCCATACACATGATCCGCCAGTTCTTCCAAGCGTCCATCACGTATTCAGCAGCAAAAGTTCAAGCATCTTGACAGGTAGGCTCCCCCAAGCCAAGGCTTCTCATTGAGAAGATCAATAGCATTGAGAGACCATTTAATCACTTCTATAATGCCGAATCTCTTTTTGAAGATCCACGTTCAGGAGCAGAGTACACAGACAGATGGTAGAAGAAAGCAGGAACAGATAGGAGATAGGAGAGGGAAAAAGTGCGTCCGCCTTCCTTATTTACTTTGACTTTCATGTAATTGCAGACAGTATGGACCCAAGATATATCCATGTTTTGTCTGGGCAACCTAATTTTAATTGTTAATAAAAAATCATTCCTGCATTTCGGGCCTGCAATTCAAACCAATATCTCCACAACTCAGAGGCATCTGGGGACGAATTAATCAGCATTTCAGATCTTTTTTGGAAGAAACAAATGTGGTATGCTCCAGACCAAAAAGGAGAAGGACTGTCCTGCAAAAAGTCCAGAAGTCAGGATCTGCCATGGTATGGGGTTGTATCAGCACAACTGGCAAATATATTAAATTAATGAAGAAGTTATAGGTGATGTTCAATAAGTATATTTTGAGTTTAGAATAACATATGCCAGTAATAATATAATTTAATAGAATAGAATAGAATAGAATAGAATAGAATAGAATAGAATATATTGTCCAGGGATTTTCCATGCATCTTTCAGCAAGGCAATACAAAGAGGCATGGAGGAAGTATGGGTACTGAACTGGCCTGTCTGCAGTCCTAACCAATAGTGAAAAAATTTGACAACCCTGCAAGAGGACAACCCTGTATTGATGCGTACCTTTAAGACGTGTTCGAAGAAAGAAATGATAACACCTGAAACACTTGGTCATTTGGTATCCTCTGTACCAAAATGTATTTCAAGTGTTGTGAGAACGCCATGGCAACATGTAGGAACAAGTGCCTAGCACTTTGAATTCACCGCTCCAGATATCCTGTTTGATTCTTGGTCCGGAATCTCTGGAAAGTGTATCTAACTTCATTCAATATGAACTATGGCTCCCCATGACCTTGAATTGTCTTATGTGAGCAGGAAATGTATGAATGAATGAATGAATGAATGAATGAATAAATGAATGTAAACACAGTAAACTATAGAAAGGATTATTATAATAATCTAAACAGTTGGACTATATTTGGAGTCTTACCTTAAGTAGACTGATCCCGTAGCCTGTGCTGGGTGAAGTGAAATGTTCATCATCATCAAAATGGATGTCACCAAGAAACCATGCGTGAGCAAACTCTCTCCCAACACCGTCAAATCGCTGAGAGCAGCCAAAGTGTCGGCCTTAGCACAAGAGAACAACAAAATGCAATACAATCATACGTGAGTGAAGTAATGCATTCACAGTAGCCTAGACAGCTGGTGCAATGAGGGGATCTTTGCTTTCCTCAAGTAGGGTAGCTTCAGTTCCTTCATAATTGATTTTTAGGGAAAGAATGTTACTTAGTGAAATGAAACTGCACATATCGTTTTGTATACAATTCATTCCACTATGTGTCGGAAGACAAAGACTTTAAAATACTTTAAATGACTATAGATTTACAGAGATATGCTTAACAAAACATATGATAATATAAACTAAAAACACAAAGATGTACTACCCTGTTCAACCCAACGGTTGCAACACTGGGATAATCACAAGACCATTACCATTATTATCTGGATAGTTTTACAGTTGGATACTATAGATCTGTTTTTGTGCACAGTGTAAGTATCATTCTATATCACTTCACCAGTGTCAATTAATGACCACAATATGTTGGTAGATGATTCTCAGCCTAACAGTGTCACTGAGTTTCTTTAAAAAAAAAACAGTAAAACAACTGATATACCAGTTGAGTACACAAACTGCTATGTAGCAACAATTTCAATATTTTTGCTGTAAAATGATCCACCACACAAATAAAATGTTCTAGTCAGCAACTTACACCTATACTGTATGTTACACGTTCTAAACTTGTGATGAACTGTTTACCATATGGTATACATTATTCTGCTGTATATACAGAAATTAAGGATTCCACTGTCACTTATAACTAAGATTAGAAACTAGGGTTTGTAAATGCAAAAAAAAAACTCAACTGCCAATGATCTGAATCACAGAAGACAATAGGGAGCAACATAGTAGGCAGTGAACAAAAGAAGAGAGTTAGTGTGCTGCACCTGTGCCAAATCCTAATCTGATGTCAATTTCATCAGGCATTGAGTGCAAATCCTCCACGAACTGCAGAGGTGAGACTTCACTCCACATTCTGAAAGCCAGCCTGAAAATGTAGCGCTGCTCATCCATTGACAGCTGGCTGCTGTAGCCTTCACCAATGACCCTCCATGTGAGGGTGCTCTTAGAAAATGCCATGTGGCCCTGCAATGTGCTTCTTTTCCTTCTGGTCTTTTGAATAAGTGTCTGAAGGTGGTGCTTTTTCAGTGTAGCCATTCTGGTGCCCTCAGAGGTGTTGTTATGAGCATCTACTTCAGAGCCTGTGTCATTACTCAGCGATGTTGCATTAAATATTTCAGAGGTGTCATTCAGCTCCTCAGTCCAGATAGGGACCCCTGTGGTTTCAGTCTCATCCTTATCTTTGTCAGGGACACCACATCTTGGTTTGTTCATGGCTGCTTTGGTAGCATCATCAAACACACCAGTAATGGGTAAACCAGAAACATGCTGGAACTCTTTGAGGGCTTTGGCAAAGTCGGATGGCTCTGAGGGGTGTTCACTGCTTCCTGAGCGAGATAAGGTCATCCCCTCTTGAATGGATGACACAAAGTCATCCAAGGAGTCGTCAGCCTCACTTAAAGTGATATAATCAGTGCTTTGATCCTCCTCATAATTTAGTGACTTCATGAATCCATACTTAATTAAAAAGTGCTAGAAAAAGAACAAAAACAGGACACCCTTCAGTTATACGTATTAGCAACAAACAAGCAATACAGTACAAATCAATCTAAGTGCTGAATTAAGAGACGCTGTATATGTTTGAAAGAATGTGCAGTATATTTCATTCACAACTGTTTTAGGTAAATCAGTCAGCTTTATTTCTATAGTGTTTTTAGTCTAGTGTCTACTAAATTCTAAAACCAATCCCAAACTGAGCAAGCCTAGGCCGACACGTGTAAGGTGGTGTTCATGCAAAACCTGTCGCCACAGCCAAGTCAAGTCAAAGTGGTGACACGTTACAGGCAAGTTTGAGCTATTTAAGGTAGGAAATGTTGTGTGAAATAAGATATCTAAATAAACATGAGATCATTTTCTGGGCTATTTATATGTTAATACTGTATTAAAGACTGTACACAATGTCAGGCTGTGAACAAACTTTTAATCAAAGTGTCGGCACTCTGAAACTAGTTCAGCATTGAACAATAAATACTGACTTTACTTTAAACTCTTATAGGCTATAATAACATTGAGGGTGGTAACTGTAATGGAGAGGAACTAATCTTTAAAGTGATTAGTGAGTGATGTGGGATTATTAGTTACCTGTGCAGTGAATGTGTCGCTGATGAGTTCGGCTTGATGAGATGAAGACATGTCCACATCAGTATGATCCCGAGTGTGGAAGAGTTTTTCTGCTACAGCCATGCTGATGACGGTTAGGAGGAATAAAACTACCAGCTGTTTGCAGCGCGTCCACATCTCCCGTTTTAAACTTTGGTTTCAACAGTGGGTAAAACAAACGATTTCTCACAAACGGAATAGAACTTTAGTTACAAAATGTAACATTTTAACATATTGTTATAAAATACACAAGCTGTATCATACAGACCCCCGATGCATTTCTATAATATACAGATATAACATTTTAGCAGGAGAGACGCAGGTCTATAAACTCATCAGCACTGCAGAACGCGACAGGGAAGAGATTTTAAAGGGTCCCTGGAGCGCGCGCACACGCTTTGAAGTTCAAATTCAAACGGAAAGGGTCACACGTCAACCTGTCAGTTTGGTGTGAAAAGAATAACTTTTTCGTTCGCCTATTCATACACACACACACACACACACACACACACACACACACACACACACACACACACACACACACACATTATTCCTGATGTTAGGAATATTAGTCTGATATTAGTCCTGATTTTATCTAATGCATGGTGTTATGGGCTAAGCTGCTGAGCACATTGCACTCAGGGTTTAATCCTGAATCCTGTATTGATCAAGTAAGGGATTAGTAAAACAATGTTTAAAATTTGATAATAGTGAGATGTCTGTCTTTACAAATATAAAAACACAGCACTGCAAAATAGAAGCGTTTAACTGTCTCAAATCTACTGGAATTTAAATCTCTCCTAAATCTTCTCCTACTGTTCAGTTTTCCTTCTCTATTAATGCTTGATGTTTTCTGTTTGTAAAGCTTTCCTTGGACTCTGTGAAAGGCGCTCTATGAATTAAATAATAATAATAATAATAATAATCATCATCATCATCTTGGTCAGAAAATTCTAAGGATTTAAGGCACTAGATTAAATTAACTTCGTATGGGACAGCCTTTCCCTTTACCTCATATATTTTAATGATATGATATGATATGATATTAATATAGCAGTTTGATGTGCAATTTGACGCTATCATAAGTATCTGGCACTCCTAATGAGTAATATTTATATAAGAAAAGAAATCTTATATATATATATGTGTGTGTGTGTGTGTGTGTGTGTGTGTGTGTGTGTGTGTGTGTGTGTGTGTGTGTGTGTGTG
>JAUZST010045766.1:0-25767 GCA_034779995.1 Parotocinclus haroldoi
ATAAAGGAATCCCTTACCCATGTGCTTCTATCAGATATTGATGAATGATGGTTCTTGATGCAGTGCCATCTGAGGGAGCAGAGAGTGATCACCTCTCTTCAGTTTAGTACATGAAGTACAATAATAAGCAGAGGTCCAAGCATACAACATTATCTAAACCTTTAATCATTTAAAGCTTACTTTCTGCTTGTGTACAATACACACATCCTTTGTGACACATATTCAGACATTTCCTAATCAATAATCCAGTCCACATTACTGTCATAGTCTTCGAACCGATATAACAAAGCTCAATCGTTTAATTTGCGCTGCTTTCCGACATCATCTCTGATCTCTGATTTATGGGTCATGATTAAAGGTTCACTTCGTTGCGAAGATTTTATGTAGATGAGTTGAGGCTGATGAGAGTGATGAGGGTGATTTGGCAGGATTAGGGAGTGTTAGCGCTGTATGTATTTCTGATGGATGCGAAGTTCAGTGCAGGTCCGTGCCTTAAACGGAGGAGGCCTCCATCTGAGAGACAAGTGATGGATGGAGTGAAGTGACGGAGTGATACGATGACCTCTCACGATTCGGCCCCCAGGCCCCTGCTGGGAAGGAGGGGACCTCTGTCACAGCACTGAACGAATGAGTGACGGTTGGGACTGAAAAGTTCAACCGCATGTGACACAGACAGAGATGGAGTTCAGCAGAGGGAAGATCATCAAGCTAATGCGGCAGAAGATCCGACAGAGTCCAAGATCAGAACAAAAATCAATTTATTTCTGCAGCTATCAAACCATCAGATGTTTTTAATCTCCTAATAGCAGCCAAGACGATGATGTATAATGAACAGGGCAGTGCCCTCACTCAACACCAGGTGTTAGTCATTAACCTTCTGACCCTGCATTCGCACCACATGGAGAAGCTGCAAGAGTTCAGATCTGCAAAAAAAGGGCAAGACACAATGCAACAAGTTCAGCATGCTTGTCTTAATAAATTGTTGGGCACCACTTGGAGATTCTAGAGGAAAAGGAGACGATCCTCCAGAGCTGAAACAGTATCCTGTATTGGTGTTGCCATCAAAGTCAGACTCACATCTGTGTTCTACTTTTACATTACATTTACATTTACGGCGTTTAGCAGACACCCTTATCCAGAGCGACTTACAATCGTGGGTTATGGACCTTGCTTAAGGATCCAAATGTGGCAGCTTGGCAGAGGTGGGATTTGAACTTCTAGTCCATAGTCCAGTGTCCAACCCACTAGGCCACCACAGTCCTAGCTCTCTGAGAGAGCTAACAGTATTCAAAAGACCTTGGGCCATCTCACTTGCGAACTTTCTTTCCAACTTGCTTACTCTACTAACTGGCAGATCAGAGTGGGAACCATCCACGGACAGGTCTATGGTCTATGGAATATGGGCAGAAAACAGACTATTCAGAGACATGAGGAGAACATACAAACTCGACAAAGGAATTTCAGTATGTGGGGAACTTATGTGTACATTGTGAATTATGTGTCATTGTGAATTCTTGTATTTACTAACTCTTATGACCGTTCTGAGCAGCAATAATATTTTGTGTACCTGGAACGATCAAATCATGATAATCCTTTACCATGATTCACAGTTGGCATGAGACATGAGCGTTGTTTTGGAAAACATATTCTTCTTTCTCTCTAACAGGATATTAGCTACATATGGGCCTTAAGTGTTTTCTTAAATCCCAAGAAATTCTCTTCTACTTGTCACCAAGAACTTAATTTTATGAACCTTTTTGGTGTACCGATGCCACCACAGAGCCCATAAGACGCGGCTCACTTTACCTGGGAAGTAACATTTCTCTGGACCTCTCAGGGACCCATTGATGCCCCAGGCTGCTTATCCCTCTGAAGCTCACAAGGCAATGTAAAGCAGAAATAAAACAGAAATTATTTCAGAGGTCTGATTTTTTTGCTCTTCCACCTCAATCAGAGACTCTCTGGAGGCTGGAGTTAAAGCAAGCCGAAATCCTGATTGAGGTCTCGGAGGGATCACGCCATCCACCGCCAGCTGGCCTGAACTCAAACCTGGCAGCCGTGCCATGGAAAAGCACAGGGCATCTCCTAAATGACAAGCCTGTACCACCGGGCTGAATTTTCGAAACAGGATCTGTGCTACCGGCTAGCTAATAGCTGAGCTTGGCTTACTCAACACCTTCCACACCACCTGCGCCTCTCAGATGATTAGATCTGTGTAATTATCTTTTTAATCTTGAAGAACGAAACGAGGCATGTTCTCTGATTCCACCTCCTGCTTGCTTTGTCAAATTCACACTCCTGTGCAAAGGTTCAAAGAAGAACGGCTTCTAAAAGTGGAAAAGATCTGGAAGCCTGGATTTAGAAAACTGATTACATCCTATTTTATAGACAGTAGAGGATTAGTACTTTAGTTAGATTATACCACAGTTAGTGCTCACAATCTGATTGGCTGACAGATGTCCCAGGAAAGTTAGCATTGCACGATAATGGGACCAAAACTGTTCAAGTATTACTCCACCACATACATACATATAGCAGCAATGTTATATTTATATAAGCAAAACAGAGGAATTAGTAGAAGTTTCTGAAACATTGGATTGGATTTAAATCCCTTAGCTAAAGCTCTTAATGAGACAGAAGATTTGTTTTAGTTCCATCAACAAAAATGAAGTGAGCTTCTAATTCTGGTTTTTATTTTACGGATGAGTCAGAAATGTTACGGGACATTTATACAGCATCAGCAGCTTCGGCACTTCTGATGGAATTCTTCATTCTTTCTGATTTTCTTCAACACGTCGTTTGCTGGTGTTAAACTCTCCGTCTTTCGTTAAATACCATCCACGGCTGATCGGAGGTTCATATATATATACTGCTCACAGAATTATGGGATACTTCAAAATGACATTTCACCTAATAAAATATCTCCTCATTTTTGTCAGCAGTTTATTATATAAATAGGACTGAAGCCCAGAGTCTGATGATGATGCTTTAGAAGCAGGGGAACCATAGAATGGAACAATATCACCTCAAACAGTGCTGGTAAACAAATCTTTGTTCCCTGTCCTCTTTATGTTAAAATGTAATCGTAAACAGTGATAATGGAACTGTGGTTTCATCACAATAATACACTCAAGCTTCAGGTTATAACATGAAGCCAGTGAAAATATCTCATCTTAGAGCACTCCCTCTTGTGTATTATTGCTTAATTATTTTTCTATACTAAAGTTAATAAGAGGTGAATCTCAAGTCAATGAGTCCTTGGTTGGAGAAGATATTTGTGATGCATAGCGTTAGATTTTTTACTGAAGTATCTATAAAGGTTTTTGAAGGGCATTGTGAGCAGGACAGCATTAATATTTTAGGTAAAGCCTAAAAGGTGAAGGTGTTTGTTGCTGGATAGAGAAATTTGTTTTGGGTTTTCTTTAAGATAACGATATTTTTTTAGAGTTGATATCCTTGGAGCTAATGTTTGATGTTTTTGTAGGAATTTCTGGAGAAGAACCAGAGAAAACATTGGTATTTGGTGAGATGCGAAATCAGACAGGAAGGTTTAAGGAGGTGTGCTTGGAGAAATGGGAGAAGACTTTGGTGGAGATGGTTCTGAAGATGTCTAAGGATGAGACGTTTTTCAAGAAGTTTGAAAGGAGAAGATTGTTATTGAAGGAGATGGCTGAGGATCTGTATCTGAAGGAAATGTTATTTGTGGAGATACTTTTCCGAGACATTGTAGGAGACGGGTAAGGAGCTGGTTTATGGAGGAGGTGCAATCATACAGTTGTTTTGATGAGATGCTTTTGGAGTTGTTTTTGGCAGAAGCTGAATAAGATGTTTTGGAGATGTTGTAGGAGGACATACTGTATTATTGCTGGAGATGTGGATCCTAGGAGTAGATATTGTTTTTGGAGATGATATTTAAGAAGATGGATGGGCTTTTGGAGCGTTTTGGGACTACATACTGAGCAGGGTGGACTTTACTATACTGCTCATATAAATTAGGTCCATATTTGAAGTATTCCATACTGAAATATCCCATAATGAAAAATCCCATAATAATTGTGAGCAGTTTATTTTAGACTAATCTCAAAAGAGAATGATGTTTAAAATGTTTTAGTGATGATGTTTCTTATATATGTCTTTAGAAGAGAAGATTGCAGGATATGTAGGAAACACTGAATCAGAGTTTCAGAGTGTTTTGTTTTTAAACAAATGGTATTAAAAGAAATGCTGGCTTTGGAGAGGAGTCCTTTTTAGGGAGATGTTTTATGATGTTTTTGGAGACAATGTTTAACCTTTTTAACCCCAAAATGTTTCTGAAGATGGTATTAGAGCTGTTTTTGTAAGACACACTGAGGAGTCTTAGTGTTTTAAGTAAGGATTATAAAAGGTTGGTCTCAGGTCAGTTTGTTCCTGGGTAGAGAAGATATATGCACTGGTTCACTTGAGAGAGGACGTGGGAGACATGTTTAAAGAAGATATTTTTGCAGAAGGAGTAATAGATAATGATGGACGAGGTGTGTTTGGATGAGACGTTAATTAAATGGAAGTCTTGGAAATGTACTGCTAACAAAATTGAAATATCCCCTAATTTTTAGGAGCAGTGTAAATGTATTCTTGGAGACTTGGTTTTTGAAGAAACGTAAGGAGAGGTTTTAGTAGAAGATGTTATTGAACAATATATTTTTGGTACTGTAATCAAAGAACAATTCTGTGGAATGTTGTATGCTGATGAAGGAGATGTTTAAGAAGTTGTTGAAAGATATGTTTGTTTTTTTCGGGGAAGGGAGGTGGAGGAGTTATTTTTGCAGAGACTGAGTGGGATGTTTTTGGAGATGTTGATGGAGGAGACGATGTTGGGAATATGTGATGTTGTAAGAGATGATGATATGTTTTTGAAAGACTGTGAGCAGACCAGAAACAAGGATCCCACAAGAATTGCTGGATAATCTGATCCTGTCCATGCTTCATCACTGTCACCATGTTTTGGCACTCTTGGGTGACCATACACCCTACTGAACAGTCAATGTGCAGGCACTCTGGTCCAGGTTGACCTGCTTCTGTTCACCTTATATCACTTGTTAATCAATCATAATAATAATAATAATTGCGTTTGCATCCCATTTGCATAATCAAACACCTTTAACTTTTCATTTGCTTTTCTGATCATCTTTGTTAATGGAATCAAATCAAAAGCTTTTTTTGAATCGCTCCATATTCAATTTGAAATGTCCCCTCATTTTGTGAGCAGTGTATTTCCAATGTCTTACATTAGCTTTGACTTTTAGTTCACTGCATGCCGTATGAATCTAAGACATTTCATGTTTATTTCTGGTCGATTTGTGAATAAACATCCAATCCTGCAAACCGAGGTCTCTATATTTAGGGCTATAAATGAGGTTGGAAAAAAATTACATGATTTGAAAATTATTTGGTCCAGAAGCAGAACTCCAACTACATTCACAAATACCACTTAAAACTTTACTGTACAAACAGAAGCCTCATGTTAACCATGTCCAGAAGCTCCGTCCACTGCTCTGGGTCGGAGGCATCTAGCATGGACCATCACCATGGAAACGGGGATTGAGCTCAGATCAATATGGATTACAGATCTTTTTTTCAATAGATGGAGCTCCTTCTGATTTTCGGTTGTAATCCGATGCTGTGGGTTCTTTTAGAGAAGATGTTAATTGAGCAGTTGTTGTAGAAGATTTTACTGCAGCTGTGTTTTTGGAGAGGTATTTGGAGGACACGTCAGGCAGGAGGGATCACACATGGTGATAATTTGAATGTCTCTTACACTCCACCAGAGCGCAGGTCACTCCTGCTTCTATTCACATCTATGCAAAGTGTGTGTTTACTCCAGTCTCAGCCCAGCACGACAAGAGCTGTGTGTGTGTGTGTGTGTCTGTGTGTGTATTCCCACCTCGTGATTCCTGGCTGTCCTGTGCAAGCAAATGAGAGGGAAGTGCAAACTCATTAGCATCTCTTTTAGCTCACTGATAACGGCTTTGATCAATCATGTGGATCGATGGCTGGATCCTACAGTCTGTTTGGGTGTGTGTGTGTGTGTGTGTGTGTGTGTGTGTGTGTGTGTGTGTGTGTGTGTGTGTGTGTAAAGTAAATAAATGTATGTATTAAGATTAGGATACTTGGCTCATCATCCTGCTTGAGGAACCAACCATGACCCAATTCTATCATCTCCTGCTCTTTCATGCCATGGTGCCTGCATCCTAACGACGCTCATTAGAAAAAAACAACAAATTACAAAGACTAGGCATCACAGATCCCCCACCGTACTTAACATCAGGGATTAGATTCTTCTCCCACATTGTTGGACCACGCTTCCTTTAAACACCAAACCCATCTTGCTTGTGTTTCCAAATTGTTCAGAGCCATCTGTTTGAAGTTACATGTAAGTTTTGAGTTTCTAGGATGGCATAGTGGTGCAGTTTTAAGCATTGTCACAGCTGCAAAGACCAAGTTGTTCTACCTGTGTGTGTGGGCTTTATATTGTTCTTCCACATTCTAAAAACGTTAGACCAACTGGCATCTCTAAATAGTGAGAGTGAGCGAATGAGCGTGACCTGAGATGGGCTGGCACCCTGTCTAGGGTCGGTGGCCACCTTGAACCCTGTGCTTCCAGTTAAAAATACCCGACTCTGAATTGGTTTAGGCTGGAATGGATGTGAGTGATTGAGTGAAGGTTTTTTTAGACCTCCAAATTGTTTTGGATGAAGGTGGCGTAGATTTGGAGACAATCGCAAAATCTCCAGATGTGATTTTTTACCCTCTCCAACCTTCACCACAATGTGTGTCAGGATAAAATAAGTTCGGGTTACCCTTTATGTCATTAAAGCTGAAAGGTTTGAACTTTTACATTACTCGACCTGTTTATAAAGCTAAAAAAAATCAGTCTTCTTTTTTGTGGTTGATAAAAGACTAAGGGAATTTGGGCAATCTTGAAGTTCTTATAGGAAAACTAAGGAAACCATAGAAAGTCAGGAGAGTGTAAGTAACGTTGCGATTTGGTTTGTGTTGCCGTTAATTGCCATTAAAAGGGGTGGCAAGGTGGCACAAGTGGTTGGCGTGGCCACCTCATAGTTTCAGAGGTCCCAGGTTCAATTGCAAGCTTGCTCTCCATCTGTGTGGAGCTTGTACGTTCTCCCCATGTCCATATGGGGTCAATCCAGCTACTCTGACCTTTAATTGCTTGCTCTAAACTGGCCCAGGCTGCAAGAGACATAAAAGTGTGACAGAGATTGTTTGAGGGTTTCTGTAAATAAAATTGTGTTCATATATTTTATAAAAATATTTTCACACTGTAGATAGAAAATATTCCGAAACAATCTGCCTCTGAGCGTTTATTAGTGATAGCGTATCTTGTTTCGGTTTCTCGCCGTCGCACACAATCCGTCTTTTCCTCCCGGCTCATCCGCAGATTTTCCAGATCACGGCCTCCGGCTTCTTCCCCGCTGGATTTGCAGAATCCCGGAGTCGGTCTCGGGGTCAGCGATCCTGCACCAATCCATTTACACCAGAGAGCGGACAGGACGGCGCGTGCTAGCTGCACTAATAACCTGGCTTTCGCGCCGACATCTACAGCGCAGAACAATCTGTGCTAGAGACTTGGTGCAAAAGTTATGGCACTCCAAAATTGTTTATTTTCTGAACTGTACTATAAATATTTCCAGCAAATCAGATGACATTATTACAATCTTGGATGAATAAATGAATCAAAGTAGTAATGGCCTGGTGACTGCAGATATCTCAATATCAGTCCAGCCCTGATTCCTCAGGCTTCACCGCGGAATGAAGACGTCCTGGCTGCCGTTTGCAGCGCTGACGGTACGAGTGTTTATTTGCTCGTGACTTTTACAGGATGTTCCGGAGTGTTTTACGTTCTCCTCTCTCAGCACTCGTGAAACATTTGTCAACACCTGCTGCTTGTTCTTCGTTTCCAGCACGTGGAGGATTTACGAACAGACGCAGATTGCTGAGAGGTGATGCTGTCTGAGGGCCAAATCCAAACCAGATGTGGGAATGAAAACAGCGAACATCTGATCAAAGCAGATCAGAACGTGATATCCATCAGCGACAGCAGATCAGAGCAGAAGAGCAACGGTCTCTGTAATTGTTCATCCCTGTAAGTGTGTGTGTGTGTGTGTGTGTGTGTGTGTGTGTGTGTATGACAGAGAGGGAGATGCTGTCTCTGTGTATACACTCCAGGCCTGCATTGTGCCTCACACACCTGAGTAAAACATTGCACACCCTTGGCTTTGTTGCTGAAAACGTATACATCCTCTACTGGAGTAAAAAGACATAGCATTTTTCGCATGCAAAAAATTTGAGCAATGAATAAATGTTAATTAAGCAGCACTAATTAAGGTCTCAACATAACTCTCTCATTCACAGGCAAAGTGTGCCATATTTAGGTTTGTCCCTGAAGAGATTCTGTAACTACCAGCTTTATTTATTTCATTTTATCCCCCCATATTTAACCCTGCTTGGTCTGGGTCGTGACGTCTCCAGAGATTATCCACAGAAGACACTTATGATCTGGATGCGTGGCCAGTCCATCTCAGGGCTGGGCAGAGGTTGTTCTTGTAATATGATATTTTCCCTTCTCGTTTCTGCATGCGATGGTCACACTTCGATTGCAGCACCACTCGAGCATCCAAGCATTTTTTGTTTTGTTTTATTTATCGTTTCCAGGGGCAGGTCCAGAGCCTAAACCAGGATTCACTGTGCAAAGGTGCATCCTAGAGAGGTGCCAGTTTGATGTAGCATTCCATAAAGGCACTACCCACATAACACATGCCAACTGAATCCAGTTCTCAGCCTTCTCTAGCATCAACACGACAGAAACAACAAAAAGACCAAAAGAAATGGGGACCTTTGAAGGGTTAAGAAGCTAAATGAGAAGCTTTGGTGGTTTCTGAGGACATGGGCTCAAATCTGGAGTGTGTTCATGACAGCCTGAGATGGACTGGTCTTCTGTTAATGGTGAAACCTCTGTTTGTATATATTAAATACCGGGTTAAGTGGGGAAATAAATAGAATACTTTGCTCTTTTGAGAATCATCAGTGGAGGTACAAGATAAAATCAGTGCTTCTTACACCTATTCTACAGTATATAATTGATTTAAATGAGGGACAAGTGTGTTTAGAAGACGTTCTCATGTCTCATGCAATGATTGGGCTCGAAAATGAATGGATTTCAGGCCTCGTTTTTGCTGGTGTACAAATTGCCCTAGATCATAGATGTACACGAGACCCAAGTGAATCAGGAGCAAACAATGCAAATAAAAAAAATACTATAAAATTTACTGAAATAAAGTGGTGAACATTTAACACTGTGGGATAAACCATGGTAATTGTGTGATGGCATAAAACCGCAAAATCATCTTTAGCTCTGATTTTAAACGTCCGGATGAAGATTGATTTTCAAAGATTGCCTCAAGGCCACTTTCCACCAAAGCAGAGTTGGACTTCTGTGGCCTTTCAGCAACGGCACATGGAACAGGACCTTTTTCCCATCGCGAGGCCTCGTCCCTCAGACGTCTCAGTCAAAGTCTAATTATCACGTCTCATCTTTCTCTGGTAAATGGAGGTGTTTCGGTAATAACCCGTTCGCACCGTCCACCGCTGTGTTATCTCTGCCCTCCAGCTACATTTCACACGGCACTCGTTAGAAGCCAGGACCCAGGACTGCTTACTATTAGGAGGAAATTGAATTTGGAGGATGGGTCAGGACAGATAGAGACGGCGGGGCCACAAGTGATGAACAGACCCGAGCTTCAGTTGTTGCAGTCACGCTAAAAAACAGCAAATAATTCACTGAACTCGGCTTGGTTCTCATCTGGGCCGCTAACTGAGCCATTACGTTTTAAAGAAGAATCATTTTAATGGCCATTCCAGAAGTAGGGGTGCAAGTTATGTCTGTACTATTTTGGAATATGATATGAAAAGTGATATAAAAAGCAGAAAAGGTTTTATTGACACTGAGGACAGGTTCTGGGACTTGTTCCCAGTACTAGTTTTAAAAGTTGTCTCTACAGTTTTTGTTAATGTGCTTTGTTGACCCGATTTTGTTCCTTTGATTTTCTCTAAAAAGCCCAGTTTTTGCTCACGTTTTAAAAGCTCAGATTTCTTTAACCAACACATTGTTTAAAACGGCTTATTGTGCCAAACAAAGTAACACAGGATTGGAAAGTGGAAGGAAACTGAGATGCATTTTGAGATCCTTTCTGTCTCACATATGTTTTTTAATATGTTTTTTTAAAATTATGTCCATTTCAAAAATTTCTCTGATTCTACCCTCATAACCCTGCCCAATTTTTTTTTCTACTTTTCAAACACAATTAATTGTCTAGCAACCACAAAAGCCCAGCTTGTGCTTCTCGGACCCGTTTTAAACTTCTAGCTTTTACTTTTTGATGATTTTCACCTTTTTTTTAAATTGCTTTTGAAAAGATCCAAGTTTGACTTTTCACTGTTAAAATGTATGATTTTACTCTCAAACACAAAATACACATATTCTGTCCTCGCAACTTTCCTCTCAATGTGTATTTTATCTCTTATACATCTACAAAAAAAGTTATTCGTTGGCACTAATATTGTAAAAAGGCGACTTGTTTGAGATACCACTTTTACAATGCCACATTTTGTCCGAATCACTTTTTTTTTGTTATTTTTAAAGTGCTTCTCACCAGATTTGTTCTCACTACCTCTAACATCTAAGCCGCTCAAGGAGAATGGTCCCTTTTTGAGTTTTGGTCCTCCCAAGGTTTCTTCCTTATAATGTTTAGTGAGTTTTTGTAAAAAAAAATTGTAAAAAGCGCTGTATAAAAGTGCTGTATAAATAAATTTTGATTGATTGATTGATTGATTGATTGATTGAGTTTTTCCTCGCCTCTGTACCCCTGTGGCTTGCTCAGTTTGGGATTGGCCTGAAGTCAAGTCAAGTCAGATTTATGTATACTGCTCACAATACTTAGGGGATATTTCAAAATGAAATATAACATGGAGAAGTATTTTATGAGCAGTGTATAAAGTATTTTACAATGGAGCGTTACAAAGCAGCATTACGATTTTTAGATTATCTTCTAATATCTAAGGCCATTACCAAATTAAGCAGGGTGACAGTGGAAAGGAAAAACCTCATTGCTCATGCTCATGCTGTATTTCAGAGGCTGCTCGCACCCAGACCTGACAGATGCAGATTTATTGCTGCAGTTGCTCCGTTTTTATTCGGCGACCCAAATTCAACTCACATAGCGTAGCCGGGTAGCTCCGCCCATCCACTCATCCACAGTCTGTGATAGGGCAGGGCCATGCAAAGGTCTAGGTTAATTGTGGAAGGATAACTGAGTGGATCAAATCAAATTTTAATCACCAGCATTGATCTTTAGAGGCTGTAGCTGATTTGTTGTTCTTTACATCACTCACTGAACTCACTTTTTATGAACAAGCGCATGGTTTGTGCCTCTTCAGGACCTCCAGTGCCCATCCCAGTGCCCACACAGTGCACAGGTGTACAAACCAGTAAAGTTACAGCTCTATCCCCTTTACTTCCCCTTTACTTTGCTGTTTTTATTACATCAAAGACAGCTCTCATCTGGAGGAAACTGAATTACGAGGAAAATGAATTTTGAGGATAGGTCAAGATAGATAGATATCTAAAAAATGCTCTAAACGTTACAAAAAAGCCTGGGAGAGTTAAACTGATTTATCCAGTCAAAGAAATATCTAGTAATAATTAAAAATACAGAAATGTAGTAAATTTTAAAAGAAAAATAATATCTGGAATATCAGCATCAGTACACAGAGTCACTGTAGGGCCCTTGGTGGCATGTCTTTGCCAGCCAACCAGAGGATGGAGGATATTACCTCCCTCTGGCATGGTCCGGGCATGGTTGGGATGGAGCTGATGACAAAAACAACTTGCTGAAATGGAGGAACAGCTTAGTGTGTGAACTTGGAACTGGTAACCAGAATACAAGCTGGGAGAGAAAGGAGAAAAAGGTTCCTGTTCCACCTATCCACAGATGCCACGTGCAACATGAAACTCCAGCAGCACCAGTTATAGCAGAATAGCTAGAAAAGGAAGAACCAGATGTTGACACAGCCAATGCATTTCTGTCCCATCCCCTCAATCAAGGATTGTCTCGTTTTGCACCTACAGCAGTTTCTATGTCTTAATTTTATTCCTGAAACTTTGGACAGCTTGATTGTATCTCTGGTTTTGGCATAAAAAGGAAATCTGGAAGAGGTTTACCCAAAGCTGCACTGCTCTCACATGCCACATTGGGCACGGAAGATCAAAGGCAGTTCCGTCCTAACCCTCAATCAGAGACTAAAGTGCTCTTACCAGCAAAATCAAGAAAAGCAACACAACAAACAGAGCCAGAGCAAAAAAAAGAGCCAAACCTCCAGCGTGAAGCAGCAGCTGTGTGTATAAACAATGAGCTTTCAAACTGCATTTAAACATTTTCATTCATTTGAGACTAAATAAGAACAGAGAGCGATGGGGACAAACTAACAATAAAATCATAAGAATTTGTAAAACTAATTCTCTATGTTGTGAGTTCTGGAAAACATCAGTGACTCTCTGACATCACTGAGGAACCGGACGTGGTTCGAGCTAAATGTAGACAGAAAAACATTTAGATTGAGAGAGTCTGGGTTTTTTTTTTTTTTTTTTTTAGATTTCTGACGGGTTTTTTATTTTTGGAATATTTTATTAGTGTGCTTCATCTTCAATTAAAATGCATTTGCTTTTGGCTTTTGTTTCGTTTCTTTCGTTTTATGTTTCTTTTTTTTAATGTGCTTCTTCATAACTAACCTTATTCATTTTCTATAAAGATTCTGCACTGCTGAGGGGCACAGTTTTGAGACACCAATTGGCCTAAGTTACCTGAGATGCGTTGAATGCTGTAGACAAAGTAAAGCCACTTCTTCTTTTACCGATTTAAAACATCAAGAAATGTAAAACTTCTTTTCATTTGACTCTTTTAGAAAACACGGTTGCTTTGTTTATGGTCGAGCCGTTGCAATTGAAAATGTATTTCCTTTAAATATAATAATCATATACAGACTTCCATCACTCGCAGCGTCTAGCCTGGCTGACTTCTCTGAGCTAAGTGAAAAATTGTATGAGCAAAGGCACTTACTAAAATTTGAATGCGCCCCGTATCGGCATTCTCGCCTCTGAGAGGAGCGTCTCATTTTTTTCTGTTCATCTCAGCAGAGACTGTGTGTTTTATGAAAGATTTGAAACCTGCGTTATTTATGAAGGCCGGCACTTTTCAGAGCTGCTGTGAAGGACGAGGCTAGACTTTGGAGAGCTCTGAGTCACATTTACAAGCTAGAACAAATAAATTTTACATAAAGTGTGTCCTTCTGTACAGCTGGATGGACGGCGATGTTGATGAAGCACCCCTGAAACTACACGCTCACGTTCGGGCTCCAACAAGAAACCGAACGGCACCCGTGGCTCCTCGGCGCTCAGACAGCTGCTAACAAACGAGCGAGTGTCAGGACGGGAAATGGACCGGCCGGGATGATTAGTGTTCTGCTACAGTCGGGTAAGGTGTGACCTTTTGGGGCTGCCGTATAATTCCCGTCCTGAGTCAGAGGTGTAGATGTAAAATGAAGGTTGTTAAATATCCGTCACTCTGCTGCCTTCTGCCTCCAAAATCTATTCATCTGGCTTCTGTTTATTTTCTTTACTTTCTGCAGGGAGACTCATCTCCATTTGATCTCGGCTGGAGGCCCTCTGTGTAAAAATGACACTGTCAGGAGGACGTATGATATTGTACCAGGGACGAGAATGTGTTCCTGTGATGGGACTCAAAAAGAAATGCGTAATGGAGTAGGAGATCATGGAGGCACTTTGATGAGAAGATCATATAAAAGGGAATGTGCATAAGAGAAGGGATTCTGCTAGAGAAGTCAGCGATAATAGTTATTTAGGATCAGTATACGCTCACGGACCGAAAAACCCCAACAAGAAACAACAAAAAAGAGGGAGTTGTAACTTTATATGCATGAATGTAATGATGATATGCAGTCTGGAAGTGATTAAGGATGTCCTGCGCATATACCTGACCTGTTAGTGTCCCTCGCATCACTACTTGTTGTGACTGGTTGTATTGGATCATATGAGCTCCCCAAACCATCACACCAGCAGTTGGTCAAGTGTGTCGCTCCGAAGCAAAGGCAGAATTGAAGCTTCCATGCTCGACCCCGACCATCATCGGATCCCAAGCGGAAGCTGGATTCATCACTAAAGACGACACTGTAGCAGTCTCTGTAAAAGTTTCTCATTCACAACACCCCTGCAAACAAATTTCCATCTGGCTGTCAATGGCAGACATGTAACGGGCACTGCGGCAACAAGTTTCCTTCTGCTAAGCACCTGGAAATGGCACCGAGGTGTGTAGTGAAGGTGTCTGGATGGTGGATAATGAAACTGTGGGAGCTGCTTGTGCTTGGATCAAACTATCCTCTCTACTGGGGGTCTGTCTGGGCTGTCCAGAACCTGTTCATCATCTGTACACCCCCCCCCCCCAGACACACACACACGCACACACACACAGAACCAGTCCTCCCAGTACGACCTAACAGCTATGTCAGAATGGCCCCGATGGAGGCAATTAATCAAAATGATCATCCTGCTTCTCTCAATCCTATGATGCCCCCTTTCAAAGTCTGTCAACTGGATGAAAGTATGTTGTAGAAGCTTCTCATTTAAACCAAAAAGCTCTAATTTGGAATCAAACATCCATGAAACGTTTTTTTCTTTCTTTTTTTTTCAAACCGCAGACTGTTCTTTTTGGAGAGCACTGGCTTTTTCCTTGCAACTCTTTCGTGCTCACGTTTTTTTCCTGAAGTTGGACTCATGAATATTAATATGAGAGACCTTTCCTTGCTTAGAAGTTACCCTAGGTTGCTATCTGACGTCATGGACTATTACGTGCCGTTTATCGTTGGTCGAACACTCCTGGGTTTCTTCATTTGTACGCAATATGATGGCGAATTGGTGGAGACCAAAGACTTTAGAGATGGTTTTGTAACCTTTTCCTGCCTGATAAGCAGCAACAGCTCTTTAGGTGATCTCCTCAGAAATCTCATTTGTTAGAACGTGAACTGAAATTTCAAAGCTAAATGATCTACAGATAAACAAACCTCACCCGATGAGTCACCTGGTAATATTACGTAGACGTTTGGACATATTTCTTCGACCTTTGGTGGAAGAAATGCACCGTGAAGCTTAATATACTGTTCACAAAAATTAGGGAATATTTCATTAGGGGCTATTTCTTTTTGAAAGCAGTGTATGATGTTCAGACGAAGCTTGGCTTGCCCTGTGATTCAGCCAGCAGCAGATTCAGAGGAAGGTGTAGTCTCTAACCTCTGCCCGTGTTAATAACTTTAAATTATTCAGTCTCGCTCAGAGCCAGAACGAGTTGCTCAGAGCTGGCTGACCAGCTGGTGGAGAGAGAGATCACATAGAGGACCAGATTCAATATTCACCTGCAGTCTAATCAATGCAGCAGCACCAACACATGAACCATCTTTCGATCTCGCAATGTCATTTTAATCAATTCCTCCCTCCAGCCAATGCTACGGCCGTGTAAACCGACTGCCTCCTGGTCATGTTCTGGAAATGCATTGCAGTTCCACAGCGTTGGCATGTGTTATTCATCTCAGGTTCCCTTCATGAGTCGTCGGCTTAATTGGCAGGGCCTCGTTTGTTTTGTTTAGTCGAGTAACACAGGCAGGAAGAAAATATTCTGACGATGCATAGGAGCATGGGATTTGTTTACAAGACTCCTGCAGCATCTGCAATAAGTTACTCATAACGTAAATGTCCGAGTTGCAGCTCTGGAACGGTGGCGGTTTCACCAGGGAGCGATGGAATGAGTTAAGCTCAGCAGGCTTCAACAAGCAACATAAATAAATATAATATAAATATGATCAGAGTGGAGTGGAATTTTACTGGGGTGAAAAAATGTCATCTGTTAAACAAAGTGTCAGACCAATTTAGCATTAAATTAGACCTAATCCCAAAGAGTTCTCTTACCAAGATTACGCAATGAGCTCATGCTCAAATAACAAAAGCTACCGATGACCTGAGGAGGCTGAAATGAAGCTCAGAGTTCCATGAGTTTCTGGCAAGGTGAGGTCAGTCTGTTAATCATGGGGTTGTGTTCAAAGTCGTTAGGCTTAAGAGCAGCCAAAGTCCAATAGAACCGTGTCCTTTTGATCCAGATCCTTCTGACCCGCATCGTCCCCTGGACTGACCTTCTTCCAATACATATCCTTCAGATAAATGTCCTCTGGTTTAATGTCCGTCTGATAAACGTCGATTGTGAAATATGTCCTTCATCTCTTTCAGGTCTATGTCCTTCTGATGAACTATGCCATGTGAGCCGACTCCTCATCCACATCCTCCTGAGCTATATTCTAGTTCTGCACATCCTCTGGACCGACCTCCTCCCAGTATATGTCCTCCTGATCCATGTCTTCATATATTATCTTGATACAGGACTTTCTGATCAACATCCATTGTTAACCACGTCCTCCAGATCCACCTGTTTTTTGTTCAGATCCTACTGCTCCTGATTCGACATCCTCATCAACATCTTTCCATTTATGATACTCCAAAAATTGATGTAAATTATATCATGACTCCAGCAAGGTCAGCCAATCCAGACGAACCTGACTCCAAATGAACCCATCAGAGAGTGCCCTGTCCGGACCCAGTGCCAGTCTTTTGTAAACTTAAGCACAGTGTGGAAGTCAGGAGGTGGAAACAAATCCCAACACTAATATGTGTCAGACTGAGTTGTGTAACCAACACTGATGGAGCTCGGCTTCTCCACATGAAAAGCTGCCACGCTGATAAAAGATTATGCAGCTGACAAGAAGAGCGCCAGCGAGAAAGATTTCCCCATCGGAAACCTTGAAATCTTTGAAGCCAGGACCCACCTCAAAAAAGCAACTCGACAAGTTCCACCTAAATAAACAGTGACAGTTCAACACAGTACAGTCCGTTCCATAAAGGTACCCCGTCCTCATCTGATGGCACGTCCATATTTTCACTTTTTGATGACTTGACGTATTGTAAATGTTACTGTTTCTTTTTCTCACCAATATGTACCCTGAGTAAGCTGCGGACATGTTTTCATCAGTTTTTTTTTTTTAAATGCCAGATGAAAGGTGTGGTCTGATGAAAATATTTTATGCTGCACCTTTGCAGCAGAAGGTGATCCAATGCAGAGGAATGTTTGGACAATTAGAATAAACTGTAATAGGATATAAAACTCTGTATCTCTGTAACTCCAGGGTTGTGGAAACGCAGGCAGAAACGGCATGTTTAAGAGCAGAAGTTGCAGCCTTTGGGTAGTTTTTGGGCTTGGTGCTCAACTGTGTTTTCTTATTTGCTTTATGATCCTGTCTCCCAAACCGGTTCCCTCCTGTCGTTCCCAATACAAACTGGTCCATCAAAGATGCAGTTTCTTTAGCTAGTTTTTCCAAAATGCCAGGAAAAATGTCGGTGAAATACAAATGGGAAATGAGGAGTGGAATTTAAAACAACCTGGATTCCTCATGTTTGTAAGTGTATGTCCCTGTCCTATTAGTACTGCTTTGTTAACTGTATATTCTCTCTAGCCTATAAGTATATAAACTGGTTCACATTCACTCGTTGAGACTTTAGTTTATCAATAAGTTTTTGTCTTTCAAAAATCAGTCGTTTCCATTTTTATTTGATCACTTGAATTTTCATCTCTAACATTTCTTGTAATTAGATGTCAAATATTGGAAAGATGTGTATCAGGAAGAAATAAAGCCCAGACTTCCATAAGTTTCTGGTAAGGTGAGGTCAGTCTGTTAGTCATGGGGTTGTGTTCAAAGTCGTTAGGGTTAAGAGTCCAATAGAAGTTCCCTGGACCCAATAGAGGCTCATGAATGTACGCACTCTCATGCTGGTGGTGGTTGTGTGGATCCTCTGGTCACACCAAATTCTCTTGATTCATGGATTAGTTGCTTTAGATAAATGTCCCCTGGTTTTTTGACCTTCTGATTGATTGTGAGTCATGTCCTTCATCTCTTTCAGGTCTACATCCTCCTGATGAACTATGCCATCTGAGCCAACTCCTTATCCACATCCTCCTGAGCCATTTCCTATTTCCTAGTTCTGCACATCCTCTATATCCACCTCCTATATATATATATATATATACTCCTGATCCATGTCTTCATATATTGACCTTCTGATCAACATCCATTGTTAACTATGTCCAAATCCACCAGTTTTTTTTGTTCAGATCCTACTGCTCCTGATTTGTCATGAACATCTTTCCATTCACGATACTCCAACAAAGATAAAGGCAAATTATCTGTCCTTTTGATCAAGATGCTTCTGACCCACATCTTCCCCTGGATCAACCTCTTTCCAGTACATATCCTTCAGATCCATGTTCCCTGGTTTTATGTCGACCATGTCATCCATTTCGAGTCTTCGGTTCATCAGTATGATTTTGGCTTCCAAAAACAGAATTATCAGTCGATTCCATTTGTCTTTGATCACTTGAATTTTCATGTCTGACATTTAAGTATTGTAATTAGATGTGAAATATTAAGAGGACGTGTATCAGGAGGACACGGGTCTAGCTAATGTCAAGACTTTCTCCGATGCGATCAAGTGGTGTATTATTATAACATTTCGAGAGTTTTTCCGTGTCACTGTCACCCTAGCTTTTACTCAGTTGGGATTTTGGATTTAGATAGTCGTATAGCTGCTTTGAAACGATCCTCCGTTATAAAAAAAAAAAATCAGATTTTAGAAGAATGTGATAGAAGCCAGTAAGTTCAGTCTTATAATGTTCTTGATGTTCAGAATGTTTTTCGGTTGGTTGGTTTAAAGTGTTTTAGAGGGGAGGGAGGGAGTGATGTATTTATAGTATTTATAATATGCAATAAAATTAAAACATTTTGAATTTTTAGGGTGAAAAACACTGATGTTTTCCTTTACCCCGCTACCAGACTGACTGAATGATGGATTCCACCAGCGGGGTCGGACAAGTCATGCGCAACCCAGTCAGAGAGCGTCCAAAACGTGTCAGAAGTGTCATATTTATTTGTGGACATGCGTCTCCTGCTGGGGCCAGTTGCTGGATTGTTTATCAGAGCAGAAGTCATGGAATTACGTCGAGTAAATCAACAGATCTTCACCCAGACAGTGCTGGAAGTTCTACAGCTGCTGTGCTTTACGGTGCTATTAGAATAAGTAACCTAAAGGCAAACACACAACCACACTGCTGCACAAACACACTCCTGCACACAGCGTGAAGGGCATGAAGAACCTGAGAAGAAGCAGATACTGTCTTTCAAAGATCTGACATCTAAAATGAAAGCTTTCTGTTTCGTTTTTTGGGAGCTGCTGTGTGTACTGTGTTGGAGTGTGTTACACCCTGTCCAGAGCTGGGTCTTGTCTTTTGTCCTGTTGCATCGTGACGCTACTTTAGATTAAGGAGTTGAAGGAATGAGTGTGCTGTAGGATTGTGTTTCAGGTGCAGTGTTGTGTATTACTGTATATTATTGTGTGTTTTTGCTTGTTCTGGCTTTTGAGCATTACATAGTTTCTCCTGAGAGCCACAAAGAAGATCGACAACTGACAGATTAGCCATCGAGAGAGAGAGAGAGCGAGAGAGAGAGAAAGAGAGAGCGTTACGATTATTATGAATTATATTCATGCAAAGTACTCACCTCATCCTCTCTCAGCATTTTCTGCTCATTAGCATTTAGTGAATAAAAATCTGACATCATTCAGGGACTGCTCAGATTTAATCCAAAAACTAATTCTTATTTTAATGCAGGTAATAATTATTCAACATTTTAAAAAGGAAAGTAATCCTAATGGAGGTGAATCTCTTTTTTGCACCTAATCAGTGTACTCAACTCAGTCTGCCAGTGATTTATTAAAAAACAATCTTATATCTCTAGCCCAAAACGTGTCCCCAATCCCAGTTATAACCGTAAACCTAATCACTACAATTATGTCAGTTGTTAGATGCCTTTATCTAGGGTCCTACTGTTCAATCAATTGTGGGACCTGTCCTTGTGCTGAAGGACCACAGTCCCAATCAATCAGAGCCTTAACTGCACTCTTATCCCTAACCCTAATCATAAACTTAACCTTAAACGTTACCATCTTTAACCCTATACCATAACCCTGATCTTAATAATATCAATCCTCACCCTATTCTTATTCCTAACCTAAACCTAATTCAT
Source organism: Parotocinclus haroldoi (assembly GCA_034779995.1). NCBI lineage: Eukaryota > Metazoa > Chordata > Actinopteri > Siluriformes > Loricariidae > Parotocinclus > Parotocinclus haroldoi. The sequence goes on from JAUZST010045766.1 coordinate 20,299, forward strand.
ACCCATAACTCTAATCTACACCTGAACCCTAATCATAACACTAAATTTTAACCTTATGCCTAAAAGAACCCTAGCTCTTCTTAGACTTAATGCTAAGAACAGCCCTAAACTAGCCCTAACCCTAGCTCTAATTTTAGCCACAATCTAATTAAATCCCTAACCTTATCACTAATCTTAAGCCTTACCCTACCAATAAACTTAGCCCTTTCTTTGCTCTAATTATAATCATACACATAACCTTCATTTTAGCTTTAACTCTAATCTTAGCCATAATCGTAACCCAAACTGTAATGTTTGCCCATTCCATATCATAATCCTAACCTCTATAAAAACCATAACCCTAATCTACCCCTAAACACACCATTAACTCTAACCAAAATCGTAGCCTTATGCCTGGTCCTAAATATAATCTCAGCCCTAACCTTAAACCTAATCTTAGCCCTAGCCTTAACCCTAACTTTAATCTTTAAACTTTAATTAACCCTTTCCTTGGCCCTAAATCTAATCTCAGCCCTAACCCTAATTTTAAATTTAATCTCAGCTATAACCTTAACCTTAAATCTATTCTCAGCCCTAATCTAAATCAAATTTCAGCACTAATGCTAATTTTAAATCTAATATCCACCCTAATCCTAATCTCAGCTCTAACCCTAACCATAATCTTAAATCTCACCTCAGCTTTAATCTCAGCCCTAACCCTAAACCTAATCTTAGCCCTAATCTTAACCCTAATCCTAGTTTTAGCCCTTTGCTGGCCCTAAATTTAATCTCAGTCCTAGACCTATCCTAGATCCAAATCCTAGTCTTTGTCTGAACCCCAGCCTAACCCAAATATTAATTATAACCCTTAGTCTTAACCTTAACCCCATGCTCTATCTGAAACCCTTAGCCCATTCAATGATAGATAGAAATAAACAGCACAGTATCAGCAATAATAATTAATATAAATAATAATACTAGACTAATAGTGGAATATTTAGCAACAATCTCCAATAAGAAACATTAATGTCCATATTCCTGCTGTATGTTCTGGGGTAGTTTGGTTTGTTGTGGTTCCTCAGAGAGATGTTGTTCCTCTTCCTCTGTATCCTAAAAGCTTTTTACAGCTTGTCATCAAACATGTCCGTTTTTACACTCTCTGCATTTAACATGTCCATGGATTTTCACAGGTTGCATTCTTTTTCTTATTCCTCTCACCTTTCAGTCTCACTTATGTCTTCTTCATACAAGTACACACACTGTCTCTCCCTCTCTCTCACTCACACACACACACACACACACACACACACAGTTTATCATTATTTATATTTATGTATCATTATTCCACTGTTAAGGCCTATAAAATTAAGTGAATTCATGACCCTAAAGTAATAATTTGTATTTTTTAAATTGAATTTATTTCCCTGTGGAAACAAAAAAATGTACTCAAAAAGTACAAATGATAAAATATCAAATAGTTTTATCTTTCTGGAGCCCAAATTGATATATAAACTTGAACCTACTAATATACTGCTATAATATACTACTAAACACACACATATATATATGTTTACTGACTGATATAATCTTACTATAGCTTATTAATAATTAATTTATGCCTAAACTTAACTCAAATCCTAATTGTAACCCTAATCATAAACTTAATATTAACCCAATCTAATCTTAACCCTAAACCAAATTATAATTTTATCCTTGACCCTAATACTAACCCAAATGAGTAACTCTAGGAAACCTAATCTTAACACATCCCTAATTATAACCCTAATCCCTAATTGCAATTGTAATTTTAACCTAGAACTCTGTCATCCTAATCTTAACCCAAACCTTAACCATAGCTCTTATCTTAAGCCTAACCCCTAATTGTTATTCTAATCTTAACCTTCAGCTTTAAAGTAACTCAATGCAATTTTAATCTTATTCCTAAAACTTAATTGTAACTCTAATCCTAATCCTAACTTTAACTGTAATTCTAATTATAACACTAATCACAATTTAACCCTTACATGAAATCTAGTCTTAACTCTAACTCTAACCCCATCTTAATCCTAATCTTGTTTTAAAGATAAATCTTTTAACCTAAAGATAATCCTTTCTCTCTCTCTCTCTCTCTCTCTCTCTCTCTCTCTCTCTCTCTCTCTCTCTCTCTCTCTCCTATTTTTAATAAAACTTTAAAAAATATATACATTTTAAAATGTATATTCATGTTGAATTAAAACATATCCTTTTATTAACGTTTGTTAAATCTCATTTTTAGATAATTATCAATTAAAATCAATGATCAAGTAAAAGTCTGACATTAATCTAAATACCTGTGCAGTGTGTGTTAAACATCACATAGTTGATAAAATATACCACTGAAAAAAGTCAAATAAATGAATTGCTGTTGTTTCTCTGATCTGGTTTTCATACAGCAAACAGACATGAGCCCAGGGGAAAGGTGTCATGGTGGGTTCGTGCCAAAATAATAAACATAACAAGACTCACTGTGGCCCTGGGGTAAAATGAAACAAACGAAACAAATAAAAATATCCGAAAGAAGGAACAGCAACACCATTCTGTTTTGACTCCCCAAAGAAAAGCGGAGCAAAGGAAGCGACTCCTGCTGTCAAAAATCAGAAAGCAGAACGACAACTTGTTTAAAACGGCGTGCAGCTTCCAGACGCCGTTCTCACGTTCAGACTAGATTAAAGCTTTTTACAGCAGAAGCTTTAAAAAAAGAATGTTTTAACTTGCCTGATCAGACAAAATTTCTAAATGAGTTACAAGAATGTCTACAAACTTTTATAGAGTGCGTTTCTGTCGTGCATAAATTACAAAAAGAAAAGAAACAAAATGACATGCAGCAGTTTTAACCCAGATAATTCAGTTATTTATTTGCCTGTCTCAATTAATTAATTATTCAATTATAACAAAGCCAAATTTAGACGTTCCAATCTGTTAATCTGTCATTTTTCATGTTTGTACAAAGAGCAGGTTTGTGATGTCGAGAATTAAAACGTAACAAATTAATGGATTGTGGACTTTTTTCCTGAACAGTTTTGATCTTAATTTAATCTCAGAGTGAAGCCTGGCGAGCGAGTCTGAATAAACAGGGTGCAACACACAAGTACGCAGAACACACACACACACACACACACACACACACACACACACACACACACACACACACACACACACACACTGTACTAGTGTCTAGGACCAAAACAGAATAGATTAGCAAACAAAACTACAAAAATACAAACAATAAAACACATTTCCATCTAGCACGTTATCCAGAGTGACTTACAGAAGTTCTTTATGTTCTTCTAAATAATATACAAATAAGCAATAATCCAAGAAAACAACCAGCTAAAATCCTGTTAGAATTCAGATCAGAAAAAGCTGGGACCATTATGAAAAGTAAAAAAAGAAACACTTTTAACTCTTAATTTCTTTAAAAGAAAGCATTTTCTTTTTGGTTAATAAGCATCCAGGGCTGTAACACATTCCAAAAAGTTTTGACAGGGACAATTTAGAGCTAAAATGTTAAAAAGACAAATAATGATAAGCAGCATCCAGGAAAATCTGAGTGTTTGAAGAGTAAAGATGATCAGAGGAACTCCTTCAGTTTATCACCAAATGTTTATAAACAATGTTCCTCAAGAAAAGCTTGGAAGGGATTTAGATTTAGATTTCAGTCCTAAATTGTTGAAAAATGGGGAAAAAAATGGGAAAGACGTCGTCTTGGCAGTTTATGTTGCTCTAAAATCTCAGTGTGCTTTTCTGCATTAATGCTGCATTCATTTTTCTATAATCCTGATTGGTCTGAGCACAACACCCGTTTCCATGGTGATGGTCCATCCTAGATGCCTTAGAGCCCAGAGAAGTGGGTGGAGCTTCTGGACATGGTTAACATGAGGTTTCTGTTTTATACAGTAAAGTTTTAAGTGGTATTTATGAATGTAACTCTGTATTGTAGAGCTTGATAAAGGTTTGATAAAGGAATCCCTTACCCATGTGCTTCTATCAGATATTGATGAATGACGGTTCTGAGGGAGGGGGGAGGGATCACCCCTCTTCAGTTTAGTTTTTAAGACTGAAATTCCTCCAGAGTCTGAATCGTTTAATAATATTATGGTCTGTGGGGAGGGAGAAATAGTTACAGTAAATCCCTTCTGTTCCTTTGAGGAGGAACATTTAAACTGGAGGGAGTTCCTCTGATCTTCACTCCTCAAACACCCTTTAACGGATGCTGCTTTTGAAACTAAATCAGGATTAGAATCACCTGTATGAATTCACATCATTATTTCAGTATTTTTTATTAGCCCTAAATTGCCCCTGTCCCAATGTTTTTTGGGAATGCGTTATAGATCTGGAACGTAGGAACGGACGTATTATTCAATGGAATAAAAGTGAAATGTAAGAAGCCCTGCTTTTGTTTATCATTCGCATTTTCTCAACAAGTCTAACTTTTTCTAATTTCAGGTTGTAGACTAAAACATGAACTGAGGATTCCTTCCACTAGGAGGATGGTTCAAGACCTTTTCCTGTAAGCAAGGGAACCCCAAGTAACCCCCAAAACACAGGGAGGCTCAGTGCTGGGAGGCAAGTGGGTACCCCGCCTAAACTTTTCCATCTTATTTGATCTTTCAATTTTGGATGGTTTTAAGAGTCGAATGAACACAAAAAACAAGGTACTTTTACGTACTCTTCTGTAATTTCTGAAACAACGGAAATCCGTTTGAAGAATGTCCTCCACTTGTGTTCTGTAACATTAAGACAACAGAATGATTTTTTTCGGTAGAAATAAGCGTCAAATTCATTTGCAACAAAACGACACCATCAGCAGATTTACTATAAGTACTGTAATTACAAATCAAGATTATGCTTTTAACCAAATGTAAGTTTTAAAAAAAAGTCTTATATTTTATATATTCATTATTTTATCTTTATTCATTAAATTCATTAAAAACTATAATTATAACTATCCATTAATTACCATTATTTAAAAAAAAAATTTTAACTATTATTTCATGCAGAAGAGACACCGACTGGTCAGTGTTTGTTTCTCTGGCCAAAAATGTGTGTGAATAAAACAAAATAAAAACACTAGCTCGAGATAATTAACTGTCATTTGGAGCGTATCGGCCTTAAAAAGTAAATAATATTTACCGTGGTGTCACTGGAGCTGAAGTTCCCGAGCAGCAACTTATCTGCCAATGCCTTTCTGACCTGGAAAGGACAGCACAGCGAATACAGCATTTTCACAAACCCCCATTCAGCATATTAATTTCTCTTACCTGTCCTGCGTTTCCTTAATCACACATTTTACATTTACCTCATTTATCAAACACCCTTATCCACAGCGACTTAAAATTCATACAGTCTTACAATCCAAGCATTTATGGGTTACGGGCCTTGCTCAGGGACCCAACTGTGGCAGAGGTGGGATTTGAACCCTGGACCTTCTGGTCCATAGTCCAGTACCTT